>JAUCNQ010116652.1:0-11075 GCA_032352715.1 Bougainvillia muscus
CGAAAAGCACTCGTCTTGCACTCGTGTTGGCTCGTCTTGCTTCATTACTAACCAAAAAGCACTCGTCTTGCACTCGTCTTGCACTCGTCTTGCCTCGTCTTGCCTCGTCTTGCGACTCGTATCTGCTTTTAGAACTGACCGTTTTGATTTTTGAGACTTCTAGGAAAATAAAGTGAGTTGAGTAAACTAGGCCAGGCTGAAGTCAATATACACTTCTCTTGTAAAAACAAGAGTGTATTCTAGAAGTATTACTCGTGTATGACTGCAATTACGATACCTTAAACTGGGCAGAAATAAATTAATCTCCAGATATAAAAATTCGTGGCTTCATTTATTTCATTCTAAAGGTTTAATGGTTTTCAACTACACGTTTCTTTTTTATATAAGCATCACCTTTATAAGCACCAGAGGCTCAAATTCGATCAAAAATTAAACACTGGCTTAGCACCACCCTAGGCTAAAAATCATTGTTTTTCAGAAGGAAAAGTGATTTTAGACATCAAACCTGGGTTTTTCTCCTATAGATCTCTTGCTGGAATACCTCTGCACGTAACACTTATAGTATAAGACTGAACTCCCAGATGTGTCCAAGCGTTCTTGTTAGAGAGCATTACCTCTCCTTAGTATTTGTCTTGACATATTTCAAGGTAATTATGTCATAGTACGACTCGATAAGGGTTTTCAATTTTAAACAATATCTATTCTACCTTGCTTCTACTAATTTGAATAATATAGGGTTGTTAGTTATGAATAACCTCTTGTTTATTTACGGCCAGAACATCATTCGTGTTGTTGTGAATAAAATGGTGATACGAGCATAGTGGGAAATAAATCTCTCCAATATTATTTAACATTATTATATTGATAAAAATTGTACTTTTACAATTTAACTCTTTTCGTGCCGAACCCAAGAACTTCAGAGTTTAAATCCCGGAGGAGATACCATAACAGAACGTTCTTAGGATTATTCCAGGTATTCTTAGCCCACTTACAGCATTGTAAAGAGTTAAAAGGAATTTTGATTTTTCTTACAGAGATGAAATAAATATACATACAAGATATAGGGAATGACCACAAAATTCGTAACACAAATTGTACCATTTTTCTCTGTCTCCTTCTGAATGAAAATTTATACGATTTTTCATACGAATTTTGCGGATGGTTCCTAAAGTAGCTAAAATTATCTAATAGTACAGACATCTAATAGTACTGACATCTAATAGTACTGACATCACAGCAATTTGGCAAAGAGTGCACGAATATCTCTCCTCCCCATCATAGTTCCCAGCACGTTTTTGGCAATTTTAAGACCCGATTGAGACTACCCGTCTATCGAGGTTGCGTCCACCTTTGTGGATTTATGTATGTTTATGAGTTTTCTATTGTCATGAAAAATGACGCACTGATTTCAAATCCAAACCCCTTCTAGAACAATAGTTATGAAAAGAGACTGTGTAATCGTTGTCATATTTTCAAATGGTTATAACTTTTGTTTAAAAAAGAATAAATTTTCAGTATAAACTTTTTTCTCGATTATATTTTACGGAAATAAAAGCATGGAAAATCCATAAAGACATATGCTTAATCGGTGTATCAGCTTTGGTCGCTATAACAGTGCATGACCCAACAAACTCTTTAGGCTTTGTCCATCTACTATTGGTCAAAGCCTGGACCTTTATAGATAATCAGGCAGTGAAAGCTTGAGCTACCATGTATACATGCACAAGATCGGACACAAGACATTAATATGCTTGTGTGAAACATTACTGTCCAATTAAACAGGCCACAGTAAACCTGCATGCAATCAGCCTTAAGGCATGTATTCCATTATTTACATGCTCAGAAAGAAGTTGGACTAAGTACCAGTACTTTCGTTTACGAATTCCTATGTGAGATACGGCCAAAATGCACTCATTGTGTAAGGAATAAAAATAAATTTGTTTTATTAAAATCTTGGCGGGTTCTCATTGTGGACCCATCCGATATAATCATTGGGAAATAATTTCCACGGACAGTAATAAATAAAAATATCTGTTGAAGTAGTCATATCTTTGAAATGTTTCCGCAATAAAACGCAAAATGGACACTGACTTTGTATATTCCTTGTAATGATAAATATTGTTTCATATTTTACTAAAACCCTGATTCCAACTAAACACCAATAACACATTGTGACGTATGGTGTTTTTTTCTACGTTGGTGTACTGTCCAGTGATCATTAAAACTTTATAGCAACCACTGCATTAACGACTTAAAGTAACTACGACAATTATGTAAACTTTTTTTTTTATTTAGATTGATCCAGGTAGTACATACTTCGCACATTCTTCCTCATATTCTCCAATCAATAAATATTCACTTTTGCACTGAAACACCTACTAGGATTCCTGGTAGAAAAATACACGTCTTCGGATTGGAAAGGGTTAATTTGTCCAGAAGTGTTTTTACTTTTCTTTTTACTACCATTCTTTACCAGTAGTCTTGGAAGCAGTGAATGGTGTACACACCAGAATGCAACCTGTCGTTCATCTATTCTTTTCCTCTTCTCTCTATTCCAAATCAATTCCAAATTTGGCTACTGATACCTTCACGTAAAGCAGTGTATTTGAGTGTGAATCCTTCCCGAGTGTTTGCTGGAATGATTGCATACGAATGGTATTCTATACGTAATTCATTTTTCGAGTATATGAACGCTGTTGGTTGTTTATATCCACTGAACTTATGCACAATACTTGACGATTCTAAATCAGTTAATAAAAGAAATTGGAAAAATAGTTCTTATCACCATTACGGGTTCCCTTTTAAAAATTCGCTTCATAAATTTTCTTCATTCCTATCAATTTTTACCTCAGGTGAAGTGTCTTTGTGCATACTTTGTATGCACTGACCTTTATCTGAGATAATAATAAAAGTAGTTCTGCCATAAGAAATATACTTTGTTAAAGATCTTTTGCTTCTCTAAGCTGCTTGTTTCTGTGTCACTTCAATCCTACGAAACTTCAAAATGTTTCAAAAGAAGTCTAAAAACCCTGACATTAAGTTGGAATTAAAAGGAAATATTTTGTGAATAGGTAATATATAGTTAGAACTTGAAAGAGTCAATCGAAAGTACCAATAAAAGCTTCGGCAATTATTGCACAAAATATATTGTAGCATAGAATTGAGAGCATTGGAGGGTAAACAAGAAGTTAGAGCAAACCGTAATAGATAGTTAGTTGCTTCCTGCTCATCGTATTGCTTTTAGAGTATTCAAAATCAGTCAAAACACAAATGGTAAAGGCTTAAAGTATCTCTTGTTGTCTCGCCTCTTACCAAGTAAACCAGACTTTATTAATAACATTGCACTTTTCTGTTTACTACTGCTTGTTTGATCTTCTGACAAGTGAATCCTTTCAAATTCCAGCTTTAAGCGATATCCTTTAGGTAATTTCAACAACCAAACACTGGCATTTTTATGGCTGCTCAATATATGATGCTCTCCACTTATTACCCCATGTAGGGATTTGATTAAACGTCCAAATCCTATAAAAGAAAACATTTAACTTTTTTAGTCTTGTTCCAATCTCCTAAAATCTCTTTTATACGTCATTGGTTGGTCAAAATCATCAGCTGTGATAAACTGATAAAGCTGTGTCTAAACCTTGTAGCGGGAAGTAACAAAATAACATTATGTAAATATATTATTATTAATGAGTTTGAGTCTGTATTCTACTGCTGTGACTTAGTAAAAGCATGTTTTGAGTCCGCTTCTGATACATGCTTTAACCTAGCTAATACAATGAAATGGAGAACAAAAGTCGTCCATTTCTTAAAAGCTTAACAAATGGGCGTTACCCAGTGGGCAAAATGTTGAAAATGACTTCTAATAGACGTCTTTACGACGTCGCGACGTCGTAAAGACGTGGCCGATAATACAATCATCACCGTATGAAAACTTCGTCCCCAGGGACGATATTTTAGTTATCTGTAAATTCGAAGAAACCGTAAAAAAACCGAAAGGCCCTGGGGACGAGGTTGAGACCGTACAGTTTCTGACGGTTGCAGACACAACTCATAACTAAAGGTCTTAAGTCTACAATGATCAAGCGAACTGATCAGCGAGCTGTAAAACAACCGTCACTCACATCGTTAAAAACCAAATCGTTAGGCATGTGGCTCCCAGCTGTTGGTTGCGTAATTTATAAAGTCCGTAATTAGTTCAACAAGAAGCGATACTCGAAGCCAGAGCTCCAAGACTGGATCCAGCTCTGCATATGTAATAATATATTTACATAATATTAAATAATATCACATGTATCCAGTTGTTTTTGACACGTTACTGACTTTGAAGTTTAGCCATTAACCGACTTCAACAGGAAATACCTATGCTAGTCGGTCAACATTTGATTCTATTGTTTTATCAATCTACTGGGAATACTGACATCAACGTCAAAAAAAAGTTCGTTCTCCAACTAACTTCTATCAATTAGAAATCACATTTGTGAATTATTACGTTACTTCGTTCTTAGTACAATCCTGGTGGTCACACCTTCTACACCCGGATTTACTGATATTATGAGAAAGTGATAGAAATCTTTTATTTTATGGATGAAAACATAAACAGAAACATGTGTGGATACATGTGTAGTGAGATCACCAAGATGGACACTAAAACTAATTAACTTTTAATAAATTTGTTACACTATTAAAAATGAATGGTTTTTGTTCTCCTTTGTATTGCTTTGACTAGGTTAAAGAGTGGTGATTGACATGAAGTAGTACATGACAACAAATCCAATAAGTAAATTTCTTACGGAAATAATCTTTATAATTGAAGTCTTGATGACTCATAATTTACTCACCTAAGTCTTCCTGTTGATAAGAAAAATCTAATCCTTGCACGTTATTCGGCGTTGTGAAAATGTCAAACTTCACCCATAGTTGTTGCGAAGATAAACGGACGAATATCTGCGATGTGAATCTCCCATTACAATACGTTTCGTTTGAAGAGGAAGAATCACCATGCGTTGATATACGAAGCTTTGAATGTGAACAATCTGCTTCTAGTGCTTTTATCTTCACGATATAAACTGAGTTTGTCATTCCGGCATCTGGAGACAAAATCCAAATGTTTGACGATTTCTTGTACGAACGAAACTGAATACTTTCAGCTGACTTCGTCAATACAACACTGTTACCTGCAACATAAAGGAAAAAACATTATTTACTGGTTTAAACATTACTTTCTCGGAATCAGAACATGCTTTTACTTAGTCCCATCAGTAAAATGAAGACGCGCAAAGCCATTAATTTGTAACAGCTCAAAGTATGGTGATCACCGGACATAAAAGTATTAAGAATCACAATTTCTTATTCCCCATCGCGATGCCTTACTAGAGTTAGATTCGCCTCTTTTTCATATAGTTGACTACAATACAAGTAAACAGACCGCGCGATAAGTGTGATTAGCGTAAGGAAATATTTTGTTTTATTAACTAATTTAGCTGCTTTAATATCTCTAACAGAGTACTTACTATATGAAGCACTAGTACTTTGATTTGATTTAAATATGATTACCTTGATTTCTATGCAGTGCATTTTATAACCTTATGTGAAAATTGGATAATTTTAGGGAGCCTTCGCTTACTTCCAGTTTCGAGTTCACATCCGTATACTTCTATCCGCATACACACATGGCGTCTCTTTCCCGAGCTATAATCAAGTGGTTCTATTCGAATCTTTTTGACAACTACATCAGGTGATAAGTGATTCGTTTTTGAAATGTTGTAATTATGGTTTCCATGGAACAGCTGAAAAAGAAATAAAACCGTTTTCGCTATTCCACCTGGATAAGTGTGGTTCTTTGAATTCCTGGTACAATTTAGATACCAGGGAACTCTGATTAGCTTCATCTAGTATTCAGGCACGACAGCGCAGTGAGGGCTGGCGGGTTTCAAAAAGACAAGGCACGCAGCTGTTGATCAGTATGTCATATCTATGTATGTAGTGATGACCCTTTTAGCCATCTATCAGCCTATCAGTTAAATCGTTATTATAATCGAGCAACACTTGCATGATAAACCTGATGCCGATTCATAATTTGTTGACATATGAAGACCATCATCATACAAAGCTACTAAGAATGAAAACTTCTAGTTCTTCACCGCGATGGTCCTACTATGGATCAACCACTGTAGCTCATCGATTTACTTACAGTATATAGCAATCCTTTTGAAGCATCTACTTCGTTCAAATAGTGCTTTAAAGCTTCCCCTGTGGAATACCTCAACTTGTATTTTGTAACGTAATAAACATTCCCATACATCGAGTAGCCCTAAAAACAAAGATGCATGTAATGTTGCTGTCTTGATCATCGAGACAAGTTTAACACCTAATCAAAACAGCGCATTGGAGACTTGGCATTAATTTTCACGTGAATATTTCAAGACTTACTAAACTATTACAAATTATCTATATCCGTCACTGTTGGCAAGGAAGCTCAGTGATAATCATAGATGCTTATAATCAAATCAAAAAGTTCTAGTGATAATTCTTTTCAGTTCATCCAGCTCATCTAAAACTTCAAACAAGTTAGTCCGTAAAATTCGTATTGACATTTGTATCAATTTTCACACAGAAGGAGTGTCTTTGTGCACAGGAAGTCATTTCTTCTGTGATGAGAATGGTACGAATTTCGATACTAATTTTGCGGACAGTCTCTTATATACTAAGATATTTTTCTTACTTGTGTTGCGACGCCTGTGATTTTCCTGAAAGTTTTGAATGTTATCTGAAAGTATTCTCCCACTACACGCATACCATGTTCCTAAAACAAAAGGTGTATATCAGCAAATAAGTATATAAATCTGAATGAAAATTGTCCCAATGCTTTTCTCGCCCATCATCCATTGTGAGCCTCGAGTACAATTTGCTTTAGAGCTGCTAATGAACCGCTGACACACGGATAAATATACTGGTAGTCGTTTTACATGGCAAACTGGCTATTTAAATTTTTGAATGATATTGGTATACTATTCATTTTGCTTATAGCATGCTAAGCCAATGGAAATCAGGTTTTAATCCAGAACTGTCAAGCGTCGTATACAAAGTATGCAGAAGACACTTTTTTGAATGGAAATTGATAAACGAAGTTTAATAAGAAAGTTCTTCGGACAGTTCCACATTCAATTACCTGACTGCACCATGCTAAGTGATTATTTAGACGACCATAATCTGCAGCTAGTTCATATGGTTTATGAGCAATTTTGAAGGTAGAAGAAACCATTAAAGACATTTTCGGAATTCTGCTATCTTCCATCCCCAATGACGCAGAACAACCTGAAATAAAACGAACATATGTGACACATTCTTTCACGAATATGATATGATAGGCTTATTATAAAGAAGATTTAATAATTCTATTCTTTCTTAAATTCCATTTCTGAAGTCTTTGGGAAAGATAAATGAATTTAAATAGTGACCTGTTTCGTGTCTTATGAAGTAATAATTTCGTCAAAGGCTGATAATAATGTCTTAAGAAGTAATTCAAGAAAATAGCCAGTTAAGAATGCCAAGTTAAGAATGACAACATCACATCGATAACGATAATTAAAATCAAGCATGTGAACACTAACGAAACAGTACTACCAAGTTGGTTTCTAAATCTTTGTAAATATCATTGTGCTTGACTGCTAAATCAAAGTCTGATAGGACATTGGTGATACGAGTAGCTACAGTAGAGATCCAAGATTGTCACTTTGGCGGATCCAAAGCGTTTAAGGAGATCACATTCTAAAAGTTTAACAAATGGTCGTTAGCCTTTAATCATTTAATAAAGAGCTACAATAATAAGCGGATAAAAGACTTACTCTAGAGTCACTTACCTTTTACTAGTATAATATATAAATCTTCATCGTAATGCTTCAAACTCACTCTTAAAACTACACCAGTATATGAAAGACGAAAATAATACTTACTTTTTTTGTGTGAATTGTACATCAATGTAAAACCTTTGCCAGCGTTTTTTTCATTACTATGAAATCTGATGAACATCCCATTGGTTGTTGATACAACTACTTTCGGAAAGTCAGCATTGCAAAAGCGACCTGAAAAAAAAGTTAACATCGAATAAAAAAAAGAGATATTTTGGACATATGAAAGTCATGGTATTCCCACGTCTTCAGGAAATTTTATAGATTTATTTGCAGAGAAAGGGAGAAAGGGGTAAAATTGACGTATAAAAGACTTTTAGAAATACTCTTTGAAATATAGACGACTGCTGGGTTACCTGTGCAGGAACAATATGTTATATTTTTCCAGCTTTTTCCAGTTAATAATGGCAGCCATAAACACACGATTTGTTTTATATGGGTTTCTTAAAAATAAAAGGTAGGAAACAATCTATCAAACAAATCTATCAGGCTAATTTGAAGTACCTCACCTAGAATGGGCGACGTGCTGGTGGATCCATCTCTCACTTCGATATAATCATCCGA
Source organism: Bougainvillia muscus (assembly GCA_032352715.1). NCBI lineage: Eukaryota > Metazoa > Cnidaria > Hydrozoa > Anthoathecata > Bougainvilliidae > Bougainvillia > Bougainvillia muscus. The sequence goes on from JAUCNQ010116652.1 coordinate 8,475, forward strand.
ACAGTCTCCACGAAGTGAAGCCACGACATCCATTGAAACAAAACTTAATGCGATATATTCACCACTTGCAACTTGTATTGTCCAGATACAGTCACTGAATGCTGGGTAAAGTGCGTGTACGTAATACGATGGGTAGCTGATGGTTCCATTTGGTAAATTGAAGTCACCCCCACACCCTAAAACATAAGTTCGAAACTCACAGTTTTCCATATCCTTAGGGGTTCTTCTCAAAACTTCGCTTTAATTCTCTTCATTTTCACCTCACAATTATTACAATAACACTTCATCTGAGGCCAAAATTGACTGGATTGAAGCGAATTTATCAAGCGAATTTTTGAGACGGTTCCTTACAAATGCAATCCAAAAAGGGATTTTAACTATAATGCAGACCTATGTCAACAAATGCCTGTTAAAACTGTTTTGGTTTCAATTCACGTTGCATATGCAAGTTTGTTTGCGCATGGCTTGTAGGACCTCCTTTACTGAACAAAGAATGCTGGTTTAATTGAATTAAATACTTTATTAAGCAACCTGTATAAATCCTGAAAAACTCGTTAAAAAATACCATTCACATATCTCTCCTTTGACCAACATATTCCATACGCACTGAACACCGCACTGAACACTGTAAGTGTGTATTAGTTAACAGGAAATACTGGTGGGAATAGCTATAAACAACTTACGTTCGGTCGAGGATTGGGTAAAAACAGCTTTAAAACCTTGTAATCTCCCATATAAATCTGACGCAAAATTGACTGTCAGCTCATTTCCAGAAGTGTAAATGGGTGGGGGAGAAGCAAAGCAGTAACTAAAAGAAAAAGAAAAGCGGTAAATATAACGTATATGCAGGACACACGCTAATAGCATGAAAAACTGTTACTGCTGTGTTTATCTTGCCTAAATATTCATGGTTAATGTAATCATAATGGTACAAGCAGACTTATCAAACAATCGGATAAAGTATAAAGAAATACCTAATTTACTCGAATGAGCGCCCGGAGCGCTCTTTTGATAGGGGTTCTCATAAAATTTCTTTAAAGAATGCGAAAGGATTCGAGCAGGGGCACTTATTCTAGTAAAAACAGAGAGTGATATACTTACGTTCCTAGTGATTTTGCATCATCAGCATGACCGTCTTTGAGACTAACAGAATCCAAACATTGACATGGCCCAGTAGTTGGACATCTTGTTTCCACTTCGAAAAATACAAACTTCAATGCTACGTACTTTCCCTTTGGAACTCGTATTTTCCATTCACACTGACAGTCCCGGGGATAATGTAAAGGGAATCTTGGTGATGCAATTTCACCATACTCTGCAGTAATTTCTCCACCACAACCTACACGCAAAAAATGTAATTCAACGACGATGATGACGCAATAACAAACATGGGAAGTACCTTTTCTTCCCATGACTTATTCTGGAAATGCAGGGTATTCAAGCGATTTGAATAATAAAGGCCATATTGAATCATTTTTTCAATAAAGGGGAAATATCCCACCACTCTCTCGATGCAGAGCGTTTTTGATATTTTAAGTTACATGGCATTCCCCGCAGAGAACAAATATATAGCGCCACTATCATTCTTGAGAAAATCTTAGCAATAGGATTTCCAGCTAAGAAAAATTAAATTTCCAATATATTTAAGCTTCTGCGATGAAGAGGATGTCACTCCACAAGCAAGCCTTGACAACAAAAGATAGTACCTTCTTCTTGTATGGTTTTATATTTTGCACGAAATCCTTTTAGTTGTATAGTAGTGTCTGATGAGAACCACAAACGTAATTGATTATGAGTTGAAGTTATGACTTTTGGTGGACGTCGTTGGTTGCAATATTGACCACCTAATAAATAAACAGCAAATACATCATTTCACATTGGACGTGCGAAAGCGTCTTTAGTCTAAACGAGGTTTGCAGTGGCTGGATTAGCACTACGACGGAGAGCGACAATGTTTAATTCCTAATAGCTTAATATAAGGTGATGGTCTTTAGAGTTTATCACCATACATTAAGCAATTAAAAATTAATGACATTGAGTGTCCATTTCACTTAGATTAAAAGTGTTTTCTGATTCCACCTCTTCCTCTAAGTGTCGTTACATCGTAATAACGATATTACTGTCACGTTCATTTTACACGAGCTTTAAGGTGGTAACCCTATAACTAAAGGCTAATTTCATGAAATTTTCAACTTTCTAAAAACCTGAGGAAATGGTCTCTCAAACGTCCTTGATTATGGTACCAAATCAAAATTTCCAAAAAAAATGTGGAATTTGGGGAAATTGACCCCTTTTTCAGGGTCCTTAGCAACGTCCCTTAGCAACCGATTATAGTCAATAACTTTATAATTACAAGTCGGATGCGAGTCAGATTTTGGGAGGAAACTCCATATGGGTGGGACTATCGTTTTTTGCAAAATTTGAACTATATAGCACGCCTCAAAGTCATGTGATGTTGTTACTTTTTAATTTTTTAGAAAGCATAACTCAACACCCGTTCAATATTTTTTCTTCAACTTTTGAGCACAGTTTCTTAGATCCATTTAGAGTGTTCTAACATTTTTATTTTTTTGAAATTTAATTTTGATGAACAAATCGGTC
>JAUCNQ010116674.1:0-11073 GCA_032352715.1 Bougainvillia muscus
GTCATACATAATATAATTAAGAATTAACAGTAATTATACACCATCGCAATGCTTTGACTAGGGCTAGATCCGCCACTTACCAGTAGATTCTCTATAATTCTAATTGAGAAAAACTCTTCACGGGGAAAGAAAACCTGTTCGAGTTGTGGTGTTGTTCGAATTATGGGGAGTCGAATTACAGAGAGTCCACTCATTCAGTGCCGAAAATGTAAGTGATTACCAATCATTGTTTAATTTCTGCTACTTCTGTAGGAGAAATCAAACAATGATTGGTAATCACAGTGGTACTGAATAAGTTAAACGGGATCGTCTACAAACATTGGTATGGAAATTCGTATCAATTTCCATGCAGAAGAAGTGTCTATGTGCATTTAGTATGTACAAAGCCCAAAGACACTTCTTCTGTGGAGAAAATGGTAAGATTTACCATACGGTGTTTGAGGAAGGACTCTAAAGGAGTAAAATTAAGAATATTAACTGTTATGGTTATCCTTTTTTAAGTCCGTAAAGCAACCTTCTGTTTCTTTTTTGAACCAGGAAACGGAAGAGACTGAAATTCTCATTATCGAGGTTGTTTGTAAAGTTCGCGTGTCAAAAAAAATTGAATAACAAAAAAACGAAACCGAAATGGGATAAGTTTTCCTACCTCTGCCTTATTTATGAAATATGGGTGTTGAAGAAAACTTTCAGAACTAATACGTTCTCAAATAAAAGCTTGCTGGCAATTCTTCTGAGACGAATACGGTGTCAGAGGCGGATATAAGATCCATCATCATACAGAAAGCTATTTAGAATTAAAACTGTGGTATGGTTATACTTTTTTAAGTCCGTAAACTTCAGAGACGGACTCAGAACATGCTTTTACCTAGTCACAACCAAGCTGGCACACAACGTTAAAACAACGTTGTAACAACGCTATTACAACATTTAAACGTTGTAATAACGTTGCTACAACGTTGCTACAACGTTGTTTTAGCGTCGTGTGCCAGCTGGGACTTGAATGGAGATACACAAGCATGCTCAAAGTGATTAATTCTAATAGCTTGCTGTATGATGATGGCTCTTAAGATGGCATCATACAGAAGGCTATTAAGAATTAAAACTTTCAGCTCTTCCTCGTGTTGCTCTGACTAGGGCTGGATCCGCCACTGAGCTTGTAGTTCTCCTTCTTGATGCTCTGACTAGGGCTAGATCTGTCACTTGATAATGAACTCTACGTACCCCAGAACTGTATAGCAAACAGATCATGACCTTTCTCTTTCGCTAATGAAGCACATCTACATATCATTTCTGGACTGTATGTCAACCAATTCTGCCATTCAATTAATTTGCCATTCCAATGTTTATGTTCGAAGTCTCGCTCATTCGAAATATAATGTGGTAATGGTCTTGGTTGGATCATCGAGTCATGAAAACAACCAACGGATTCGTAATAAGTGTTACAAGCTAAAAGTTTACACAAGTCAGTGGCGGACTCAGAACATGTTTTTACTTAGTCACAGCACTAAAATGGAGATTAAAAGCCTGCTCAAAGTCATTAATTCTAATAGCTTTCTGTATGATGCTGGGTCTTTTAAGACCCAGCATCATACAGAAGGCTATTAAGAATTAAAAAATTTAGCTCTTCCTCGTGTTGCTCTGACTATGGCTGGATCCACCACTTCAGGTATATAAGAATCTATTAATTAGTACAGAATAAAATTCGGAAAAATCAGATTTCCCTATTCAACCTCAAAGCCAGCACTGTTTATCTCTCTATTTTGTAGACCACAGAGATGAATAATCTTGTCGTCCAAAATCAAAAAGAGATAAACGGCGTTGGGTAATAGGTCGATTTTGGATTATCTTTTTGCATTGAAAATAGACCATTTATCCCTGGGAAGCAGGCTCTCAATGTTCATGTATAGCATTTTTTCAAAATTTCTCCCCTAATTTTTTTTTACTGTTTGTCAAAATGAAACGATTCTTAAAATTTAAGTCTATGGTTAGGCTAGTAGACTTTCCCTTTATACTTTCGAAACAACAAACTTAAAATTAATCTCACTGCATGGAAATTCAAATAACCAGTTACGGATTATATTATTCGACATTTAATAATCCTATATAATCCGTAACATATTATCTCGCTTTCCATGCAGTGTCTTGTACCTGTTGGTGCTATCCTGTAAACATAATTCGTCGAATCTAAGCCTGTCGCTGGTTTACATTCTGTTCTGTTATCATATCTTTTGAAGTGATTATCTACACATGTATCAGCAACACCGAGTCTATCAAATTCAATATCAGTCATAGGACCAGACCAACATTCACCATAAAACTGAATCCCTATTATACGATAACCTTTTTCAAATGCTTTTTTTGCACATCTAGAAATTTAAACATATTAATAAACCCATATAATCTATATACAGTCAGGGTCGGATCCAGGAGTAGGCAAACACCTACGAAGAAGTGTAAAACGATTAAAATTTCTTTGAAATTTTAATCGTTTTACACTTCTTCGTAGGTACTTACCTACTATTTTCAAGCTCTCGATCCGCCACTGCTCGAATACCCGATATCTCGAACTCTCTATATCTCAAACAAACCTTCTGTCTCTTGGTCATATTAAGCACACACTTCGCACCCGATATCTCGAACTTTCTTTATCTCGAACTATTTTTCCGGTCCATTGAGAGTTCGAGATATCGAGAGTCGACTGTACAATAAATTTTCGCGAAAGAAACTATTTTTGGCCAAATTCGCGGAAGTTTGATCCCGCGAAATATTTGTTACCTAAAAATCGCGAAAGTTTATTCTCGCGAAAAAACCAGTTTTAGACTGGCGAAAGTCAAGGAATATAAAATAAATCTAAATATCTGACTAAGACAGAGAGGTAGACTAGAGTTGTAGCCTTATTTCAATCCGAAACGGGAGAAAATCGGCAAGATCGCGAAATCGGAAGTCCAAGGACTGATAGTCTAGCGGAGAGGGGTATCTAAATTTGTGGAGGATACTTTTATGGAAGAAAGTTTTGCTGGAAGAAAATTTCGCTGTTTCTCTGTTTTTTTAACCAAATGCTAAAAAGGAATTAAATTGACAAAATAAGGATTTTTCCTTAAATTACACAGGGCAGAGGCAGTCTTAGAACATACTTTTAAAAATTATTGACTTTGAGTCTCTGTTTACTGATGTGACTAGGTAAAAGCATGTTCTCATTTCACTTATGTACGGTACCAGCACAGGGTGTAAATTTTCAACTACAAGAGTTTTTTTTATAAGCACCACTTTTATAAGTGCCAGAGGCTCAAATTCCCCCAAAAATTAAGCACCACCTGAGCACCACCCTAGGCTCAAAAATCATTGTTTATCGGAAGGAAAAGTAATTTAGTAATTTGTGTTTTTATCCATAGAGCCTTGCTTGAATACCTCTGCACATTTTGATTGTGTTATATTCCCAGACCCTTAACTTTAAGGCGCAGCAAAAGGCTAAGGGCCCAACTCTTCGGTTTTGATGGAATTTTTGACCATATAATTATAAATGTGTTATTATATAAACGCCATAATAAACACCATCTAAGCACCATGTTAGACTTATAATAAGAAAAAAATAAGCACCATCCAGCCTCAGCGGAAATTCCCTGGTGCTTCAGAAGGGGATCCAGCCCTAGTCAGAGTAACACGAGGAAGAGCTAAAGGTTTTAATTCTTAATAGCCTTCTGTATGATGATAGGTCTTAAGAGACCCATCATCATACAGAAGGCTATTAGATTTAATGACTTTGAGCATGCTTTGAATCTCCATTTCAGTGCTGTGACTAGATAAAAGCGTGTTCTGAGTCCGCCTCTGTGCTTATAAAAAAAAGCTTGTAAGTTGTATGTTTTCAAAAAAAAAAAAATCAATACCTGCATATAAAACCGGGAAGGTAGTTATCAAAATTCTTCCAGTTGATCAGACGTCCATTCCATACTTTGCTAGTTCTATCTCGCTCATTTAACAACTAAAAAGTAAGATTTGTAGACAAATATAAACTCTGTACAAATCAAGTTATCTGATAGAACAAGCCTTCAGTTAGGAACCGTCCACAAAATTTGTATCGAAATTCGTATCAATTCCGTACAGAAGGAGTGCTTTTGTGCATACTTAGTATGCAGAAAAATGTGATGTAAATGGTTCTTAAAACGATACAAATGTTGTGGACAGTCCCTTATCTGCTGGAAGACATAAGTCAACCTCCATTGCGAAAATCGGGATAATCCGTTTCGGATTACATATGAAGTGCAGTGCAGTGATCAGCCCAGATCGTTTTGCGTTTTTCCGATTTTCTATCGGAGACAACTATGAGCAGAGCCGGACTCAGAACATGGTTTTACTTAGTCACAACAGTAGAATGGAGGCTCAATCTCATTAATTTTTAATTGTTTTTGTATGATGACAAGGGCGGATGCATGTGGTAGTCACTCTAGTTACTGTGACTAGAGGCAGAAATTGCACCCGCTCTTCTATTATCATTTCCAGAGTATTTGATTTCCTTTTAGTAAGTAATCTCGCAAATCAAACATAAATGCCGTGGCGAAGAGGTTGCTGCTGACTTAGGTTAGCCTTTGTAAAATCATTTTGTCTAGGTTTGAGGCAAGTAATAGCAATTGATCCATTACAGAGCCTAACTTAGGCAGCATCGCGGGCATGAATATTTTCTGCTCGTTATGGTCACGTGGTCTAGTCTATTTGTATATCATGCAATGCCGAGTGTATCATGTATATCATGCAATGCCGAGTGTATGTGACCAAGCATAAAAATAAAGAATACAGACCGAGTTTGACTTTGGATTGACTAACAGGACTAACAGGACCAAGACTAAGTATAAGAGGAGGAGTGCAAATGCAAATCGCAACTCCCTTGAAGAGGAAGCGTCCAAAACTCGCGAGATCTTGCCTAACTTGAAAAATTGAGTCCGCATCGTTTTTACCGTCGGACCCACCTCATTTCACACTATGCGAGTGCGCAGAAAGCCACGCTGAGAAATTACTTTCCAATTCAAAGTTTAGCAGCTAGCAGCTAAGCTCACAGTAGTTAGCCAGAGAAGATTTTGCGTGTAAGTTAGTAATTAAGACCCGGAAGAGGAAAGACATGGCAAGATGCTTGCTAGGTGTGAATAAACATACACTGACTTCTTAGCAATTTTTATGTGGTATCTCCTCTCCTTTTACTACCCCTTCTCTGCTCTCCTCTGCTTTCTGTCTATGTCGAATTGAGAATTAGCTAGCTAGTTTAGGTATGATTGTAGCTTATCGGTTTGGCAGAAACCCTCTTCCAAAACTTTCTCAGTTTTTTTTTCACTTCTCAAATAGCTGGCTAGCTGGAGTAGTATGGTATATGGTTGTGTGTTCTGTATTCACATCATGTGGTGGGTGGGTAGAAGGAGAGAGATCTGTCTTCTGGGGTAACATTGTCACAACCGAACCGTAACATACTGTAATGAGCAATTAACTACAAAATGTGCCAAGTAATGTTAGACGTGTTGTTATTATGCTTATCAGGATGATCTGGAATATACTTTCCCACCCGGCTGACCGCCTTCTATTATATACATCTCATATTATATATATACCGTATACACAAATAGGGTAACATTGCGGTGAACTGTTAACTACAAAATGTGCCATATGATGTTTCACTTATTGTTGGTATGCTCATGAGGATGATCTATTGAACATACTTTCCCCCGGCTGACTGCATTTCTATTAAATCTCATATTATATACCGTATATACAACAACTACACCATAAGATAATACGGTGAGCGGTGAACTACAAAATATGCCATGTGGTGTTACACATGCTAGCATTCTGTCTTAATACCGACGTATACGGACTGAATACAGGAGTAGACGGACTGTATAAAGGTCCGGATACAGCTGGATATTGCGCAGTGTACTATAGCAAAGCATTGTACAATTCCATGTCATTTTCCAGTGATTGGAGGTGCTGAAAAGTGCTAAATAGCTAAACCTCCGAACCGCGAAAACATTTTTCATCCAAAATATATTTTTTCATCCGCCGCTGGACGATGGGTCTCTAAAGATCCTTCATCATACAAAAAGCAATTAAGAATTAATCCAGTCCTAGTCAGAGCATTACGAAGGAACACAATTATTTTTAATTCTTAATAACTTTATGTATGACAATGGGTCTTCAGAGACCATTGTCATACATAAAGTAATTAAAATTAATGACTTTGAGTATCCCTCTTACTGCTGTGACTAAGCAAAAGCATGTTCTGAGTCCGCCTCTGGTTATGTTCTTCATCGTGTTGCTCTGACTAGGACTGAATCCGCCACTGACGAGTGATGTCATTGATAAAAGCTCTGATATATGCGTACAACCCCTCCGCATAATAAATACTGAGAAATTAGTATTTCTTTGATCTAGTAGCTACGGAGATCAGTGGCGAATCCAGCTCTAGTCAGAGCAACACGAGGTAGAGTTAAAAGTTTTAATTCTTAATAGCCTATTCTGTATGATGATGGGTCTAAGAGACCCATCTTCATACAGAAAGCTATAAGAATTAATCACTTTGAGCATGATTTGAATCTCCATTTCAGCGCTGTGACTAGGTAAAACCGTGTTCTGAGTCCGCCTCTGGAAGCCTTATTATCGAGTATGATTTGGAATCTAGTCAAACCAATAAAATATGGAATACCAACCTCATTCCCAGGGTCCTTTATCTCTCTGATTTCAGAGAGAGATAAAGGACCCTGGTAACGAGGTTGAGGGAACACAATAAATTTTAATAATAGTTCAACAAACGGTCTTTTAATAATATCATAACAGAGGCGGACTCAGGACACGGTTTTACGTAGTCACAGCACTGAAATGGAGATTCAAAGCATGCTCTAAGTGATTAATTCTAATAGCTTCCTGTATGAAGATGGGTCTCTTAGACCCATCATCATACAGAAGGCTATTAAGAATTAAAACGTTTAGCTCTCCCTCGTGGTGTTCTGACTAGGGCTGGATTCTCCACTGCATAACTTTAAAATAATTACTTTAACATGTTTATATAACGATTTCCAATCTCGTCTCCGAGTCTGTTGCTTTTTATATGAGTACGGAAAGCTTTCTGGTCGCTTTGGGTTTAACCCTATAAAGACCGGGCTTTATTCAACTTCTAAAGGCGGGGGGAAGGCAAAAATCCTTCCTATCTAACTTCTGTTCTTTACGTCCATAGAACCTAAACTTGGTACAGATGTGCTTTAAACACTTAAATTTAAATAAATATAATATTGATGACATCAACATTATCTATTTTGCAAACGCCAGCATTTTCGTATAGTATTGTCTGCATTTTAAATATTTTTCGCAAAATTCGATTTCCCCTGTAACTTTTGAAGGTATCTAGCAGTTATCTATAATAAAATAAACCCATTTGTTGCTACCACTTTCCAATAATGGATCTCATGGCCCCCTTGGGATTTTTATTTCAACTTTTTTTCGTAATTATCTGATAGCTTATAAAAAATACTTATAGGCCTAGAATTTCAGCTAATTTCATACACGCAATCAAAAGATATAAAAAATCGCTGGGGTGAGGGAGGAGGGGGGATTTTTACCCTCCCGGTCTTTATAGGCTTAATAAAGCACGCAATTTAATAAATGTTACCTGTTCTGGTAAAACTCTGCTGATGACATCATCTTTAAAACAGCCAATGGGTTCAATCTTCGTTTGGCAATCAGTCACTATAACGGATATATAATGACTACCATAAAAACCTTATAAAAACACCAACGAAAATATAGAAAAAGCAGGATTTTAACCCTAATTTAAATCTTCCGCTAATCTAAATCATCTCTATTTAAATGTTCCATATTCAAATCTTATATATTATATAAAGACAGAAGGCATAAAACGGAAACAGGTATTTATCCAAAGTAAAGCTATGGCTCTGATCATGTTGAAGAAATTCGTGAATGATTTTAGCTTACTGGAAAGTGAAATCTATTCCGACAAAGTTATTTTACTTGAATGTTTATATCCGGATTCAGAACATGATTTTAGTTAAGTCACAACAAAGAACTTGAGACTCAAAGTTTATGTATGGTGATAGCTCTCATAAGACCATATACAGTGGCAGATCCAGCCCTAGTCAGAACAGCATGATGAAGAACTAAACATTTTAATTCTTAATTGCTTTTGTATGATAATGGGTCTTTAAAGACCAATTATCATACAAAAGCAATTAAAAATTAATGAGTTTGAGCACGCTTTTAATCTCCATTCTATTGCTTTGACTAAGGAAAAGCATGTTCTGAGTCCGCCTTCTATTTTTTCTTTTTATAATAATCATTATTCATACCTAAATTTCACTTCGTTCCCAAATAATACTTTTTTTTCCATTTCTAATCTGTTATTGTTGTTACATAATGTCAATGCCACCCTTCCCTGTATTACCGTAAAAGCTCAAATAAAAGCGCATGCTAAAATAAACGCCCCTTTAAATAAACCCCCAAGTAAAAACCTAGAAAACTCAATAAACGCTCCCCTCTCAACCTCTGAAAAAGGAATTAAATAATGGACATATTATAATAACAATGTCCGCTCATCAGATATGTTAGAGACACTAACAATTTCACTTTTGTGTTAATTTGTACGGGAGCTTTTTTGAGCGCGCTGATTCAGCGCACGCCTAAGAGAATCTTGCGGGTAAGTGCTACGGTCCTGATTTTTTTACAGTGTCATTATGCATCTTTAGTTTACCAAAAAACATTTACTTTTTAGGTTTTGCATCAAAGACACTTTAAAAAATCACCTTTGACCATAACCGGTTAGAAACAAAAAAAAAAAAATGGAGCGAAAAATAAAAAAATGAAAAATATAAAATAAATTGTAATGCTTACATTTTCCAATCTGATTGCTGTAAATTAATAAACAACTCAATTTATAATGCATATAAATGTATAGTGCATTATAAATTGATTTGTTTTTTAATTTACAGCAATCAGCCTATGATAAAAGGCAGTCGGAAATTCGCGACGTCACTTCTACTTAGTGGACGATGGCAAATAAAAAATGCTGAGGCGGTGAGTCAGGAAAAAATGGATTTCATGAATTTAGAGAAGGTTTGCAACGATCTTATGAATACAGTTTCATTGATTCTGTAAGTGCACAAAGATTACAGAAAATTAAAAAAAAAAAATCAGGAAAAAAGCTCCAGTAGAATACTTTTTAGAGCCAAAAGTTTACCCAGAACGACTGAAAATGCTTGGCTTAAAATATCTGACTCTTCTAAGACTGGAATTTAGTCATTTAAGAGAACATAAATTTAAGCATAATTTTCAGGATACTCTCAACCCACTATGCAGTTGTAATCTATTAGAATCTGAATCTGCGATCCATTTCTTGCTGCTTTGCCCCTCTTACACCAGCCAGCGAAATGTTTTCCTTGACAGTGTTTTCAAACTTGATGCAGGGATTAAAAATCGATGTGAATGCTTCATTACTAGAACTGACTATTTCTTACTTGATAAATACTGAAAGATTTGATTGTCCCCTTATTTAAAAGTCAATGACATGAATGCCAGTTTAGTTTATTATACCTTTATCTTATTTTTGTTCTAGTTTTGTGTGCAGTACCTCACAGGTGGGCTTCTCCACCGTGGGGTACCAAGTGTTTTTGTATTTGTCCATTTTAAGTTTTGTAATTTGTGTTTATGAATAGAAAAAAATAAAGAAAAAAAAAAAGAATTCCAGTTAGTTTTTTCAATTTTTGAACGAGAATAAAAACAACAACAAGCCAGAACTGACTCTTCGCGTTTTGTGATTTTACTACCACGATGATAAAAACCGCCCCTCTTGAATAAGCGCCCATGGTTAAAATCAAAATTTGAAATAAGCGCCGGCCTCTTTTAAGCGCCCATTTTCAATTAGCGCGCACCCCACAAAAAGGGGCACTTATTCGAATATCGAGCAATATATCATGCAGCGTTTTTTCATGATTATCTTTTACTCTGGTATACAAGAAATTCCCTATGTAGTCTTTCTTTTGAAGTTTAAGTTCTAATGTTTCAAAAAAGCGAATGCTTTAGTTGGTTTGTATTAGCTACTTTTTGTAACTACGATTTTTTGTACCAAAGTTCAATAAATAAATGAATGAATGAATAGTTGAATAGTTATTGGTCAATATTCTGAAAAATTTAATTAGCGCCCGCCTCTTTTAAGCGTCCGTCTCGAATAAGCGCCCAGGGTAAAAATTAAAAAAATTAATAAGCGCCCAGGGCGCTTTACGGTAATTATAACTTTTATATGTTTTTTGAAAGAGTTTGTAGTGTATATATGTTTTTGAAAGAGTTGTAGTGTATATATGTTTTTTGAAAGAGTTTGTAGTGTATATATGTTTTTTGAAAGAATTTGTAGTGTATATATGGGTGACGTAAATAAGATATCTTTAGAATATTTTAAATCTGTTACTTCTATTTTTGCAAAGAACGCCCTTCTTAAATAAACGGCCCCTGGAATAAACATAGACTCTCAGTCGTTCGTGTATGCACGCGAGCGCGTTAGCGCGAGCGTCTGGGAACGAAGTTTGTGCCCTGAGTGCCCGATGCTTTCAAACTTTTATGCCGTGCGAGATTGCCGTAAATCCCGTTTTCCCCGATTTTCCGTATTTACCGTATAGGATAGCCTAACAGGCTAGAATAAACGCCGAGGTAAAAGGTTGAACAAATTAATAAACGCCCAAACGCCCAGGGCGTTTATTAAAGCTTTTACGGTAATGGAATCTACTTAAACTTCCCAATTTTCACTGAATGGAAAGTTGTGTTATGCTTTAACAATTTTACCTAAGAACCTGCATGATTGCTTTAAAAAATCGTTTAGAAGACATTTTTATCAGATATTCATGGAAATTCCCTATCAATTTTCATACTTTACTGAAGGAGTAACCTTTGTGCATACTAAGTATATGGCATCTAATGGCATCTAATGGAGACTCAAAGTCATTAATTTTAATTACTTTAATTTAATTACTTTATGTATGACGCTGGTCTCTAAAGAGACCAACGTCATACATACAGTTATTAAGAATTAAAAGTAAT
>JAUCNQ010116685.1:0-19197 GCA_032352715.1 Bougainvillia muscus
TCTGGAGAAAATGCCCCCCCCCCTACTATTAAGACACCCGCCCGTTTATTAGATCTGAGGAAAAATTCTCACCCCCCTTTTATTAAGACCCCCCTTGTAATAACCACCTGAGAGTACCACCAAGTCTTCTTCTTTTTCTATTAGAGGAGGGGAAGAATAAGGAGCAAAGATATTGGATATTTTCTGTAAAATAAATGTAAAATACGACCATAAGATGAATAACCATGTCCAGAGTTGTATTGAAGAGGTGGTAGTATCAGTACTACTGGAAGATGGTGATGGGATACCACCACCATCAGTGTCAGTGACAGCGAGAGGAGGAGCATCGTCTCGTCCTTTTTCTTTTTCGTAAAGATTGATCAATATTTCTAACTCGTATTCTATCTCCAATTGAATCGATACCAAGTCTAGAGGGTTCAGCATCAATTGCTACACATAAAATGGAAGGGCCGACTTTCTCGCGCTTAAAAGTCTCCGTCAAATGTTCAAGATCTGCCTTGTGCAACACTTCTTCGAGCTCTTTGTGATCCTTGATGTCCGCCATCCTGTTTGTTTACATGTAATTTCGTGTGTCCAGTAACACGACACCAATGTTCTTCGCGCTCCTTCGTTTGTCTTCGCGTCGCTCCACCATCATATCATTTGAACCGCACAAAGTAAAACACTTAAATGTTGCGGAGAAAACACCGGAAATTGCAGAGAAAAGTTACACCTCAGGGCCATTGTACAGGACATTCAGTCAATTCAGTAAATAGTAACTAGACAGAACAGAGAAAAAAAATTGAAGCAGTGAGTACAGTATATCAGGACAAATAATGTCAAAACAAAAATGTATTCAGATTTCCCGGATCTTCCAGGACAAAAATCAAAAACCCATGACTTTGCAGGATTTGTTTACTTAAAAATCAAAACAACAAAATCAAAATCAAACGTAAATAGAAAGATAAGAAGTGGGTTAACGTTCGGAGTCCTGACTAGATTTTCCAGGACCATGTTTATATAATTTCCCTTGCGCGTAATACGCATGCGTATCTCCTCATCACGGAGACGAAAAAAAACTTTATTTTCGACTATCTCCGAACGTCTTAAATATCGCAGCACTTCTTCAATGTCGGTCGAAAACAAAAGTAATCAAGCAAACTTATTGTTCAGAAGATATTTCTGCGCTCCACTTTCTTACCTTCAGAAGATATTTCTGCGCTCCACTTTCTTACATTTACTGATATAGGTAGGTTAAGCGTGTTCTAAGATGTCCTTTGCACTGACTTTGTCTAATATAGTAATCTCAAGTGTCAAATTGCCTCACCTATCCCCCTCAGCCAGCACAAAATCAGTCTCTTTGGCCGAGGTTTTGACGATGTATAATGAAGGTTACAATGAGGGTATTGAAAACAAAAAAACTTGGATATCAATTTCATTATGTTTATACTATAAAATCACTACAATTATCTATGTTTGGTACGTCTACAAGCGTTTCAGTATGTTTTAGGGAAAATGTCAACATAGCATTTATTATCAGCCGATTTTCGACCGGACATTTAGGACTCGTTTACATGGAAAATCGTTGCGGGCGAAATGAACTGTCATGGCTTCTGTGATTGGTAAAATTTTTCGACGGAAAATCTTAACCAATCACAGAAGCCATGACAGTTCATTTCGCCTATAGAAAGTCTTCATGTAAACGAGGTCAAAGCATTTATTTTGAAAATGTTCTTTTTCACATACTTCTTCTGAGGTGAAAAAAAATTCGTATCACAAATAGTACCATTTTCCTTTGAGAAGAATTTCCTTTGAATATACACAGAAAGACAACTGAAAGATACAAGTTTTGCAGCTGGAAGATACCTATTTATATGTATCAAATGAACAAATAATAAACAATACTAAAAACGCAATCTCCTAGAAAACCACAAGTAATATTTATAATCCACAATTTGACGTCGTCACGTGAAATTTCTTACTGTTAAACAGGTAAGAAAGAATCCTGCAGCAAACATGAATGTTCCATTATGGTATGTGAGACCATTTATTAAAGGCTTAACTAACGTTACGTTGCCTATCTGTGGATCACAATTATCACTTGTGGTTTTCTAGGAGATTACGTTTAAATAAATACGTATGACTAACCCCGACATTAGACTTTCAAATAACGTCATTCGGATGTCTTCACGTCCTAATTATGTCATGCGAAAGCCTCGTGGTAGGGACGAATTCAATACACAAGAGTAGTTATAAATACTTAAGGCGCTAAATCAGTAAATATAATACTGTTTTCCATTTAGGTCGTGTTAGGGACCGTACACAAAACTCGTACAAATTTTATCACAGAAGAGGTATCACTGTATCACTGAAATGTTAACAATTTTCCTTTTGTATTTTTCCCTTTTCCCTTTGTTTTGTATTAAGAACAACTATTATTGAAAGTAGTGCTTGTTGGCGCTCCACTGGTTTGTATGAAGTGTGTTAGTGGCGTCTCACGCAAGTGCCTGATGTGGCATGTCTCATGTTGTGTTTTGGTTCTTACACGAAAAAATTCATTCTATTTTGATTTTGTGGTGAATTATACGAGAATTGTATTCTTTGCTGGTTTGTGGATTTTATCCACTTGAAAGTTTGATGTGCTGGTACTGTGTTTTCGTAGTGTTGATATCCTTGATATCTGCATGACTTATCTAAGATGTGTGCATACCATGCATATATACCCTCCTTCTGTGTTAAAATTGATACGAATTTACATAGGAATATTGTGTCAGGTTTAATATGGTCCACAAAATTCGTATCGTAATACGAATGTTAAGTATAAACTTTCCTTTAACATTAATCAGCACGTTTGACACACTGTAGACGTAATTAAAGAAATTATAAACAGGATTATCTTTGCTTTTTTGAGAAACATCTAGCACACCATTATGTAGATCATTGACAGCTTCACAAAAACATTATATCTATAATTATCGCTTAAACGTTTACGTAAGGAACTGTGCCAAAAACACACAGAAGTGACCGTGGGCAAGCATGTAGCAAGAAACTTCTTCAGCATTAACACATTGATATGAACTTCTATACAAATTTAGCGGATGGTCCCTAAACTGCAATGTTATCAGAAAATCCATCGGGTTATTAAGTTATCTTTAATATTTCTACGAATACATCGAATACTTATACGTAATATATAATGTTGTCAGACGTTGACTTTGAATTCTTAAAGCAGTGCCAAGTAAAACAAACTCTTTTCTAAAAGTATAATAAATTATAAAATAAACTGTATTGTATTCTATGATGTGAATTCATCTTCCAATGATTTGACGATTTCAAATTCTACACCAATCCTAAAATATAACAAATATTTTATTTTTAGTTCCTCCATGATAACGAATTCAACAAAAACTTGGGAAAAAAATTCAGTCCGAAATTTGCAAATTTTTGTTTTTTCTATTAATTCAATTAAGTTTGACAGACGGCTGAAATTGATAAAAAGTGTCTGAAAGTTTTTCGGCCGATGTTTTTCCTCTGAAATATTTTCCGACGAACGTTTTCGTTTTTATTGTACGCATCGTTTGCACCTCAGAATTCGTTTATAAAAATGTATCAGCAGATGAAGTGACCTGCATGCCTGTGTAGCATTTTTAAATAATTTGAGAGACAGGTGTTTATTAGCTATAGCTTTTTCCAAATTGCCACAAAGTACAGTCTGTTTCATCAGAGGTTTTGAATCACGAAACTACTCAAAATCTACATCGGTAACAAACGGTATATAAACATTTTAAAGGTTTACTAACTTCTTGAAGTCCGTTACAATTTCCTCCACTTTATTCGGATGACAACATAAGGCCACGGATACCGCGGATGGATCAAATAATTTAGTAAAGTAGGTGTGGCCAACTCTTTTCAAATCATCATTTGTTACTTGTGATACTTTCTTTAAAAGATGTCTAGAAAGGAATTTTTATATAGAGTAAATTGTACGAAAATTAATTATTTTCACCTAAGGAGAAGTGCTCTGTGTAAATCTTCGAAGAATTCATCTCAAATTCGCTGAAATTCATTTTAATTTCCTTAACCCTATCTGACTCGGGAGGGGGGGGGGGGGCTTTTGGGTTTGCGACCATGTTCTCAATTTCGTAACTACTTTTGTTGAAATGCTACGATACGAACTTAGGGTACCCTCCTAAGTATCTTTTATGAAAATATTTGCAAAATTTTAAAATTACAGGTAAAGGTGGTTTTGAGATATGACTTTTTTGTCGAAACTAGTCCAAAATTCCTATAGGAATCCTTTATAAAATCAATAACCAATATCTCTTGAAGCAATAATCAAATTGACATGAAACTTTCAACGAAGTTTATTCATAATAAATACCTCATCAAATTTCAAAAAAAACGAAAAAGACGTTTTGTCACTTTTGGCACGTCATAGCGGCTCAGGAAATGATTTTGAGAAAAAACTAATGACTTACTACGGAAAGCCCAGTCCATTAACTTTAAGAAACTGCAACAGATTGGAAAAAACTTCTTCCAATCAAAAGTTATGGCCTGAAACCTACAACCCACTAAAATTCAATGATCATCAGCAAAAATCACATTGAGCATAATATTTAATATTTCGAAACTCCCTTGTTAGTTCTATATGTGTGCCAAATTTTATCACGCCAGCATGTTTCTTTCAGAATTTAAGTAGGGGGGGGGGGGGGGGCAGGGTGACAGGAATTTTCGAAAAAACCCGTGTCAGATAGGGTTAGGATGAAATGCCATTGTGCACGAAATTTAGAAGGCGAAATTAAGAAACTAAATGAGAATGGTACATAAAGATGAAAATGTTACACAAGGATTTTATTCGGATACTTCTTTGACAGATGCAAATTCTACTTCGTGGAATTTGTATTTTCCTTTATCATCAAATTTTCATCATTCACACAGATTTTCATTTGCAGAACTAATTGGTTCAAAAATAGAACTAAAAGATAATTGAAAAGATTTAAATTAGAACAGGGTTAGGATTGCCTTACAAGGAAACGTCTCAAAAATTTGGTTTATGAATTCGCTTCATTACTGCTAATTTTCATCTCAGATGAAGTATTATTGTGCATACTTTGCATGCACAATAACACTTCATCAGAGGCGAGAGGGAAGCGATTGGTGAAGCGAATTGAAGGGAAGTTTTGAGACGAACTCTAAGTCACACCAAATAGGCTAATATATTTTATTATGATGTCTAACCTATTAAAATCAGGACTTGTTCTCTTGAACTCCGACACAATATTCTAGAAGATATAACGCAAACAATGAAATACTCTTTAGAACCCAGTTGTTCGAAACTGGATTAAATTTGGATTAGCTTAATCTGGTATTAAATCTTACTTTAGCTTTAACCGATCATAATTGATCAGAAATCAATTCAAATTGCTTAATATCAGATATATTTCCGGATTAAGGATTCGTCTTAAAAATTTGCTTAAATTCGCTACACAATTCGCTTTATTCCTACTAATTTTCATCTCAGATGAAGTGTTATTGCGCATACTTTGTATGCACAATAACACTTTATCTAAGGTGAAAATGAAGCGAATTATGAAGCGAATTTAAGCGAATTTTGGAGACGAATCCTAAGCTAATCAGAGTTTAATCCAGTTTCGAACAACTAGGCCCAGTAGGAGTCCAAATATTTTAAAGAAAAACCTAATTACTGGTAGAAACACTTTGGTTATTTAAGGGATCCCCTTCAACATTTTAGAAAAAACAACTTATTATACAACGACAGTTTTCTAACACTTGTCCTCAGGCGAAAATAACAAACTTTGTGACATTTTAACACTTATACCAAGTATGTACAAAGACTTCTTCTGAATGAATGAAACTTGATAGGTAGGAATGGAAAAAAAATTGTAAAGCAAATGTTTCAGACGGATCCTAAGGGTTCGTCTCAAAATTCGCTTTATAAATTCGCTTCATTGATATCAATTTTCATCTCAGAAGAAAAGTCATTCTGCATACTATATCAGAAGAAGAGGAGTCATTCTGACTCTTCTTCTGAGATTAAAATGTAACGATTTGTAAAGCGAATTTAAGTGAATTTTTGAGACGAACCCTAAAACAAGCAGTAAATCTACTTATATTACTGAACAACTTCTCTACTATATAACGATAAACCAACCTGGTTGACAGCATCTCCGATAGTTTCTTCTTTTTCAATAGTTTGAAAGATTGTTCCACTTATAGCAGCTTCAATTTGACCACGTTCAAAAGGGGTTTTACCAGATATAAAATCCGACTATAAAAAAAGAATATATACTATCGTTCATAGCTGCTTTTATTAATATGTAAAAAAACCTATGGATACTTCACAGGATTGACATATAACATTCATAAAGCAAACATTTGTAGCAAACTTCCTTGTTCGCATGGAGAATACTTAGTAGTCACTTAGGAGACACTTCTTTTTCTTGGGATTTGATCAAACTTAGATTACTAGTGCATTAAATGTAACAATTCCTTACCGTAATTTCTTTTGCTATTTCATATGCTTTGAAAATATGAGTTGATTTTGAAAGAACGAAGGTAATATGTCCGCTGCTTGGTGATGCGCTTATTCTGTAATTGTAAGAATAGCCACATCCACGAATTTGACGCCATAATGGTCCCTACAAAGCAAACAATTTAAAGTAAGGGAAAGGCCACAATTATCGTACAGGAAGTCTATCAATTTTCATTTCATTTCATTCGTTTCCGTGCAAACTTCATGCAATGACACTATTTCTGTGATGAAAATGGTACGATTTGATACGTGTGTACTGTTAATAGGAATATTCCGAAATCAGTAATTTCTATACACAACTAAGCCAATTGCGTCCCGTGAATTTGAATTTTTACTAGCAGTGTACGCCTGATTGTAACAAAATGGTCACACACGCCGTAACAATCCTGAAGCAAAATGCTTCAGGATAGTTGAAGCATATATACGTCCATTTAATTGCGTTTAAAATAATAATTCTGACAATCAATGGTAAAACTTAAGGTTTTTTGATAAAATCGTTTACGCACTGAGTAATTGTATAAGAATGATTGGTGAAAAATAAATTCACTACGATCTACGCCATCCTTTAAAAGCTTTAAAGTAAGCTACCTCGATGTTGATCCAGTTATCATACCTCTAACGCACATAAATATTCAATAAATACAAGTATTGCTGGATAGTCCGGGTGATCGTAAGAGTCTACACCATTGCATGTTTGAATGAGATAAGCTGATTCTACGGAGCCGACACCAACAGCTTTAGCCTTTCTTTCAGAAGTAACGAAATCAACATCGCGCTTTACGTCTTTCACACTAAGAAAATTTATTAGTTGATGATGAATAGTCAGGCAGAAAATATCAACAAGAATCATAAAGTATGTCATCATAAAAGTAGAGGTTCTAATTCAGACCTTTTAAGCGTCGGGCATTCGAACGCTTACTTTATATGAGTGGTGGCCCCAGCTTACTAATGTAAAATTGTCCAATAGAAAACTAGGTACTCTTCGGCCACCTGTACATAAAATGGCTTATCTCCACTGGCCAGACGTTGCCGTTCTATTCTAGATTGGTATGAACTCTGTTGCACATTCTAATGGTAGTTAGAATTAACAAAAATAAAATCTTCAATGAAACCATTATATTTATCGATATCGGGTTGGAGAGATACATAAGGTAAAGTTTGTGATCTTAGAATTAAAATACCAATACCTGTCCAATGCATTACTCATGTGTTGAAATAACGTTTGTTGCCAGATTAATTGCGGATTTTCCGGTAACTTTTCCACATTAGCAGCCACATAAAATCGGAAGTGTTCTGGTGCCAATAAGGTCTTTCTAAAGGTTTCTAATTCACTAATGACCTATAGAAAAATACTAAATACAAAAATACAAAAATTATGGTGACATATGACGTCATTTTACTTGATGAAATCATTGCAAACCACTCATACTAAAAAAGTGTTCTTCGTTCCTCTTAATTACTTTATCCAATTTTTCCCGAACTCATAAGCATATTTTTTTGTAATGACCACCTGTTGACAATTAGTTCGTTTTCAAAGATCACATACAACATTGTTAGTCCCAGAGATGCAATACACTACAATTGAGCTAATTTGGTAGTTTTGGAAATATTGCGAAAGTATAAAGGAAGAGTTTTCCTTGCGGTTTTCACAACTTGCAAAAGATGCGTCTTAATAAAATAAATATAATCTACTGATAAACCTAACAGTAATAATAAATATCAAATATTCAAGAAAAACCCTGATCCAAGCGAAACGTTTACGGTAAAATCGGTTAATCAAATCTTAACGATCCCTTACATAGAACGAGTACTTTGTTGCATGTGAATGGGTTATTCCGCTCCTGCGAAAAAGTGTTTTTTGAGCTTAGTAAAAAAAGAACGATCCGAATCGTTCATCTCAT
Source organism: Bougainvillia muscus (assembly GCA_032352715.1). NCBI lineage: Eukaryota > Metazoa > Cnidaria > Hydrozoa > Anthoathecata > Bougainvilliidae > Bougainvillia > Bougainvillia muscus. The sequence continues at coordinate 8,434 of JAUCNQ010116685.1, forward strand.
GTTGAGAGGATTTACAACCAGCTAGGATAATAAAACTTGAGGTGCTTATGCAAAACTTTCGTAAACAACACGATTTCTGTCTACAGTTTTAATACTGGTATTTTCTTCAAACTTATCTCTCCCAAGAGGTACGTTAATATTAATCTTGGTTTTGAAAGGGCCGGACAGTTGAAAAGTTACCCTTAATTACGACCTTTCCTTTGTTGTGAAATGTATAAGAGACCGTCCATACAATTTGTATGGAATTTTCATTTAGAACAAGTGTCTTCGAACATTCTTAGTATGCACAAAGAAACATTCTGTCTTGAAAATGGCACAATTTGCCATACCACTTTTGTTGACGGTCCATGTGATTAGTTGCTTCAAAGCAATTTCAGTATTTACTACTTGGAGAAAGTCCATAATTCAGTAAGGACTTGTGCACAAAAATTGGTATGGGAATTTGCATCAATTATCATACAGTGTTTTTGATTATGCGCAAAAACACTTCTTTCGTGATGAAAATGGTTCGTATCACGATACGAATTTTGTGGATGATCCCTAAGTCTATTACCGTATCAGCCGATGTCTCAATCTTCTGTAGAAGATTTGTCAAGAAGTTATGTTGACGGATCACGTTACACACATAGTAGTTGCTACCTAAAAATAGAAAAGAAAACGAAGTTTTTGTATAGCTTAAAGATTGTGAGCCAATTGCCAAATTTGTCTTATGAGTTGATGTCTGCAATAGTAGTAAGCCTCAATAACGAGCTAATTTTTTACGAAATCCGTATGAGAAAATATATCAATAGAATGTACGAAGGCCCTTTTCTGAGATGATAAAGGTACAATTTATGATACGAAATGTGTGGTTTCTGTTTGGTAACTATCTCGATTACAATAATTTGAATCAAATACTTTTTACCATAACACCACTAATGGAAAGACTACTTGATCCTAAAGTACTGACAACCGGTTGCTCCAGATTTATTTAAGTATACTTAACGTTCTTTTAAGGTAATGCATAAAGGGTTAATCCTATAGACAATCATCGACAGCTGGTACCAGCTGGGTTGTTTTTTTAGCAAATCTAGACGAGCCAGAAAATCTTTTATTTTTCATATTTATATATGTGAGAAATAAAGCACCGTACAAATCAAGGTGATTAGTGAAAATAAATTGACTAAATATAAACTCCTTCAATTTGCAATTTTAATTAGATAAAGCGAAGGTATTCTATTGACAGATAATGGAGAATTTGCATTCAGGCACTATTCCGGGCCTTTTGAGCGTCCGCCAATGGGACGCTTCTCTTTGAGTTATGATAGTGAAAGTGCCCCAAAGAAAACTTTTGCATAAACATTACCCTTATCGAACCTTGAACTGAATCAGATGCTACAAACCCTTCTGTTCTAGATTTCACTCACTCATTCAAGTCAAAACGCGAAATAAAATCCTAGTAAAGATCAACCCACTACGGACCATCCACAAAATACAAATGAAAAATTCGTATTCATAAGACCTCCGTGATGAAACTCGTACGATTTGTGATATAAATTTTGTGGAGAGAAGAAACAAAAAGAAAATAACTTAAATTTTCTTGTTCTTGTAAGCAACAATAGCATATTTTGTAAGCATCGAAAGCATTTACCTAAATTGTGGACGTCAATTGATATATTATCCTGAAGTTTTATTTGAGAGATTTATCTTCTGAAATTAAAGTGGTACAACATACGATAAAAAATCGTATTAATGTTAATCATAGGGGTTTTTCTGACATGACATGATTCATAAAAAGAATTCGAAAATTTCGAAGAAAACGTGAATAAAAGCCAAAACTATAAAACGAAATCAAGTTTTGTTTTTATGAATGTCTGGAAAGCAATTTGAGTTAATTCGGAAAAACGTTTAAAAAACTTAGCATAAAGGAGTTTATCTTTAGTAAATTACAAAACAAGATTGGATCACCTCTAATTGAATAAACAACAGAAGAACAGTAGAACGAAAATGTATTATCAACAAAAAAATAATTTAAGCAACACCGCTAAAAATCATAAAATCTCTTAATTCACTTAGGGATCTTAAGGACCGTCTACAAAATTCGTATCGTAGTACGAACCATTTTCATCACAGAAGAAGTGTTTTTGTGCTTTTGTGCATACAAAGTATGCACAAAAGCACTCGCCTTCTGTATGAAAATTGATTCGAATTTCCATACGAATTTTGTGGACTGCCCCCTTATTAAGTGACGTTACTTAGAACCAATACAAAATCTGAATATGATGTCATTAGATCTCATAGAGAGAGGATGATATTGACAGTTAAGACAAGACCAAAAAATAAGATACCGGATGGTTCTCTGGAGTAGCAACTTTAATAGACTTAGTCACCGAATTGTTCGATCTTACAAGAAACCATCCAAACATTCCTATAGGAGAAATAGCATTCATTTGCATTGAGAGAAAGTGTCGCTAAGTAAAAACTGATAATAAAATATTCATTTGAACGATGATAAAGCAAATTATACCATTTTAAACGCGGAAAAAACGCCTTTGAGAATAATATGCTATAGCATTATAAGCCTTTAAACTCCTAGTTGTTACCGATTGAAAAATTGTCTAAAAAGGTTTGAAGGAAAGTGTTCATTCATTCACGATAATATGGCAATCATGTTGAAACTCGAGAATTATTATTTTAAACCACTCATTTCGTTGCCGCCCTCATAAATAACTTGGAAATGTCAAATACTGTTAATTGTATGGTTTTCAGCTTTTTCGTCGCACCCCCTGAAACATCGGGCGTTGTTACAAAACCATTGGGAAATTACAAAGACAGGATTTTAAAATAATAAAGCCTTAAATAAAACAAAAGCATGTAATTGGTTGAATATATCACTCGTTAAAATAGAATGTAATAATCATCCAATAAAACACCTCTATTTTAATTTTAATTTGCTTAATAATTTACAAAAATGGAAATTAGCCTATATAAGCGTTAAATAGAGAACATAATGGTTTATTTCTGTTAGGAAGTTGTAGGAAGCATTTAATTAGACTGATAATTGAAAAGAGGCCATTGAGAGTAGGCTATTGTTAATTTGAAGAAAAATATTACAGGTGAAAGAAGATTTCTTCCTCAAGTACTCAAGTACTAACAACAGTTTTAAGAAATCCATTTAAAAACTCTTTTCGAATGACGTTGAATTTTTATCTTAAGACAAGTGTTGTTGTACATACCAAAGCAAGCACACTCAGGGATTATTCTAGAAAAGCAAGGCATGTATGCCATTTTAAAAACAAGGGGCATTTTGAACCAAATTAAAGGCGAACTTACTACTGCCCCAACAATGGAAGTCATTTTTGGTATTTTATATTTAAAATAAATATCTTTAAGCAAGGGCAGGGAATTGTGATCGACTATCGATGGAAATAGCACAAAATATCCTTATATGGAGCTTACAGTACCCAACGAATCCATTTTAATTACTATCAACACAACCTCAAAACCTATATATCCCAAAGCTAATTTCAAATAATCAAATCAAACCAACACAAACAAACACCAAATTGCACGAATGGTTCAGGATGACGTAATTCTTCCATGAGAATAATATAATTGCCCAATCGAATTTCAAAATTTAAGTTGGAAACATTTTTATTGGATTATGGCTAAGATATGTTTGAAAACTAACTCCATGCAATTGCATCCCAGGGGTTTACTTTTAATACCCCCTATTTTATAAAAACTTGAGAGGTATCACTACCACTATCATTGACTTAAAAGGGGGGTAAACAACAATCAAACATTAATATAATTCCAATACACCGGACTGAGAGCAATCCTTATGTTTCTATAATCTTTTTTTCTTCCTCTTCTCTCAAAGAATTCTAAAGATATATAATATAATAATTATTGAATAGCAAATAGAAAACTGACACTAACAAGAAGAAGAAAAAAAAGAAGCTTCATCCAATCAAATGAAAACGCAAAATAATTACAACAAATATCGATACATCCGTTTGTTGTGAGTTAGTGTAGAGATAATATTCATTTTAATCTCAATAGTGATCATAGTCAATTTTGATAGAGTCGATTTATTTTACTTAAAGAAGACGATTCTACAAAACTGGTTGCTTGGGAGATATGTCCCACACAAGTAAGTTGAGTACCTAATTTGGGTTTGTCATCTTACATGTAAGAGTAAGCAACCACACACGCTCCACGAGAGAGTCTCTTCTGGAACTCACACAGAACAGCATGTGATTAATTAGAAGTAGAGAGAACTCGCACCAATTCCACCTACTGATTTTAGAGCAAAGTTGCTAACCCTTTAAACGCTTTAACTTATAATGTTGTAAAATGGTCACACATACCTAAAACTATCATGCAGCATTTGCTACAGGATTGTAAAATTATGTTCGATCATTTTTGGACACCATGAATTAAAGGGGAAAATTATTTGAAATTGATTTTAGTACTCAAAGACACACAAGATATAATAATGCAGGATTTGCTTAAGGATTGTTAAAGCGTGTGTGTGTCTTTCACCACACGTTATTTTTTGACCATTAATGTAATTACCTTTTTAGAGGGCGGACCTAAATTATTAGTAAATACTGCTCAATTGTTAATTAAAGGTCTATGTTGGATAGCAACAAACAATATTATTTTCTTTCTTAGAGAAAGGTCAAGAAAACTTGGTAATACAAGGCTTTTTGGTTGCATTCATATTGATGTTAGTATGTTCTCCAACAAACGGATTTTTAAAAATTGGACGCAAAAGAACAGCAGAAGTGACAGAAGGTGACAATATTCAACGAGAAGCATTCAAAACCATCTACAAAGAACTATGGCAAATACAGACTGGCGTAAACAAAGTGAAAAGAATACTTAAAGATATGTATACATTACGTGATTTTGCGAAAGTAATGGAACTAACAAAAAAGTCTTCAAAATCTTCGAAGCTTCAACACCGTGCATAACTAGGTAGCATGGCAGACGATTGAATCGTCTGCAATAGTGGTTCTGAGCATCAGTTCGGGATGAAAATAATGATCTTGACTGACACGTTTTAGTCAAAGCGTCAGACACATCCCAGTGGATATTGTTTCAATAATGACGTCGTCATTTGAAAATCATTATTACTTGTTACATTAGATCCTCTTGTATCTGCAAGGGCCTACATTGAGACGAAAAGTCTTAAATTAATTTCCGCATGCTTCATTGTATCTTAAGTAGACCCAAGGAACCGTCTCAAAACTTCGCTTTATAAATTCGCTTCATTCCTGTCAATTTTCATCTCAGATGAAGTGTTATTGTGCATTGTATGCACAATAACACTTCATCTGAGATAATAATTAAGCGATTTGTGAAGCGAATTAAAGCAAGATTTTGAGACGAACCCTAAGATACTATTTTGTAGATGCACGACGTTCTATCTAGTGATACCAATTTGGTTATAGCATGTATATATAAGTGTTGACATAGTCTATATGGGTTCCACGATGCAGGGTGGAATCACAGTGACTATGTACATAAAAATTAAAAAACCAATCCTTTCATCTCTTGAAGAAGTGTTTTTAGCCATTCTTTTGTATGTACAAGTTTTATTTTCATCTCAGATGAAGTGGCATTATGCATACAAAGTATGCACAAAGACGCTTATTCATCTGTATGATACGGGTGTCGGGTGTTCATATGGAGGCAGGGGGTATTTTTACATTCTTTATTTATAATTTCTATTTTATTTGAATAACTTATAACAGAAATTCGAATTCTACCTCTTTGATGCACCACTAAGGAACGTTCTCAAAAATTCGCTTCATATTACATGTTACTGGCTTGCTGCATATCATTAACATAGATTAGGAAAAGTAGCGGACCTAAAATAGATCCCTGTGGCACACCACAAGATATATCAGCAGCATTTGATAAGATTTTAATTATAGACATTTTGAAGGTGCGATTGGATAGATATGATTGGAACCATAGAATGGTATCGTCTGTGAAATTTAGGGCCTTCATTTTACTCAGCAGTATAGTATGGTTAAAAAGCATTTTGCAAATCAATCAAAATCATTCCAGTATAGTTTCTACTGTCAAAACATGTGCTGATTTTATCAGTTTAATTTGTCAGACAAAAATCAGAGTGATTGCTTATAAAACCAGATTGGTATTTATAGAGTAGGTTGTTCTGTTCCAAGTAGGCCTGAGTTTGATTGTGTATGACTCTCTCAATGACTTTTCATAATAGTTGATAATAGTAGGTCTTGTAAGATTTTGAGAGTATCTTTTTCCTTAACCGCTTTAAGAGCAAATGATGTTTCAAATATTTTAGTCGAATAGAAACATGTTAACAGGATTTGGAAGCATATTTAATAATTGATTGAAGTCCCGAAAAATAACAGTAACATGGCGACTCAAGGTCTTTAATTTTTAATTGCTTTATGTATGGTGATGGTCTCTGAAGACCATCATCATACATAAAGCTATTAAAGAATTAAAACTTCTAGATTTCTTTAGTGATATTCTGACTAGGGCTAAATCCGTCACTGCAATGAAGAAAAACAACAAAATTATTTGTTTGCATCCTACGAAGACCCTTGACATAACAAGAGAAGTTACTAAAAGATTTAATTATATTTCAAAGATTAGCAGTGCAATTAAAGCTACTAAGTAATTTATTTATTTTTCCGAATGGTCTAGCTAATATGTACGATGTGTTTTAAACACAAACACGCGTGCTAAGTAACAAACACGCGTGGTAAATAACACGGAACACGCGTGCAGTATAGCATGCGGGCAACGGTGCATAAAAACACACGCGATATAAATATTTCCCTAGCTGCATGGTTAAAAAGAACGGAAACACGCATTTGACGGGTTATATTGTTGTGTTGAAGCTTCCAATAAAATTCTAATAAATGCTCGGCTAAAACTTCGTCGGTAAAAAGTGACGAAATTTTCAGCAAGTGTTACCGGGAAATAATTTTTACCAACGAAGTTTGTGCCGATAAAAGGTATAGCTTTTGCTTATAATTTTGCGCGTTTCGAACGTGTTTAAATTAAACCGAGCGAGAAATAGATATTTTCCGGCAAATCTTGCAAATATTTACATATCACGAACCTCCTAACAGAACAGACGAGGGTTTGAGTTTCACTTTAGTGACAAGAAACGCAGAGTATGCAAAACTTAATGATATTTATCTTTGATACCATTATGTATAATCGACATGATATAAATTAACTGATGAAAGCATTTGATACATGCGAAACATTTAGAACGTCATAGTCGGGACAGTAAATATTAAGCGAATAAATAAACAGACAGGGGAATATTTAAGCTTCCAATATATGAAATTTCTCAAACAGTTCAAAACCTACCGACGGCATAAAAGATGGCAGGAAGAATTAATTTACATTCAAAGTTATTTTTGCTGATATCAGAATTTTTATTCGTTTAGAGTGAAATTTAGTGTTTGGCTTATTTTAAACATAGACAAGGTCATAAATTTCGATTGGAAAAAGTTTTTTTCAATTTGTTTTCGGATTGAGAAAGCTAATAGAAAGGAGTTTGATAAGAAACTTAACGCAGTTAAGGTTGAATTTGAGTTAAAGAAGGGGGCCCAATAATATTTAGTTTGAAATTGATTCATAGCACCTTAACCTAGGGATTTTTGAATATCTTACTTAAAAAAGTCAGATGCATCCCAAGGATATCAAAAATAAGCATGTGAGAATAATACGTTGTCTTAACTGCGTCGAGAAGTCGTTGATTTTCATTTAAACTCATTTCCTGCACCGTCGTTATACAAGGCAGCAACAGCGGTAAAACCTTTTTTTGTCATGACGTAATGTTGGTATGACATCTATGATTTTTCTGAACTTTGAAGATGTCAGCACATTTTATTATGAATTACATTAAACAGTTCTAAGGGTTCGCTCAAAAATTTGCTTTAATTCACTTCACATATTGTTTCATTTTCATCTCATAAAAATGGTCATTGTGCATACGTAAGTACGCGCAATGACTCTTCTTCTGAGAAGAAAATTGATATCACGGAAGCGAATCTCTAAAGCGAATTTTTGGCGCTTTGATTATTAGTTAGCAAAATATCGGTGCTTGGTTTTACCAGAGATTCGTATAGGAGTTTCTAACCAGTGATGATAAAGGTCATATTTCATGACCACCTTAAACTTTTAAATTACATAACGTTGTCAAAAAAGCATATTAGGAAGTTACTAGTATTCATTAAGTTATACTGTTAATAGAAATATAAAGCTCTCTCTTTGTTATGTGAGAAACAAAACAAAGGTGTAAAAAACGAGAGAGAGCTAAACCAGCTTCACACTTTTGAAGTAATAAAATATATTGAAAAATGAAAAACGCCTTCCTGTTTAATTATTCGCTTTAGTGAAAGAAATGGTTTTGTTCGTAACGCTGCATTAGTCTTATGAAAGAAAATCGAACTATAAAATGAGCTAACAACAACTTTTAAAGTTCATCAATCAAAACGAAGCTTCAAATATATTATGGCTTTTTTATTATCTTTACAGTTGATTACAGTCATTTTATACACAGCAAGCGTGAACGGTTATATTGACAACAAACAACAGATTCAACTTACCAGTAACAATTTTCTTGACAAGCAATGGCTTGATACACTATGGAGAACGATAATGCAATATAGACCTGCCACAAGCTTACCACAAGAACATTTCAATAGACAACATTCTCAAAAAATTCAGAACCTACCACCAAGTAGCACACACCATCTCAAGCCTAATTCTGTCATCGATCCACAAATCATTGAATTGCCAACCAGAAGAACATTTTATCGCAGTTTAAAGATAATTAAACAGATTCTTGCCAAGAAGCAACTCACTAAATCGGATTCGTACCATAACCAAGGGAGTCAACTCACGAAAAGAATTGCGTCATCAAAACCTCCTAAAGCGCATCGTATGGAATTTTGGGTTGGAGGAAAGAGAGATATCAGAAGGTTGAACCTCGTAACAGATTTTAGAAAACTTCTTCTTCTCCTTAATCCGAAGAGTGCTTATAAAATGTTGCAAGAATTCATGACAAGCTATAGGACATAGAAAACGTGCAATGAGGAGCTTCTATACTAGCAAATCAAACTGTTATAAAACTTATGCTATTGATACTTTACTGCTATACTACAAAAGTCGTTTAATCAAGGGACCGTTCACAAAATTTGTCTTCCATACTAGCAAATAAAAATGTTTTAAAACTTATGCTATACTACGAAAGTCGTTCAAGTAAGGGACCATTCACAAAATTCGTATCAATTTTCATACATGAGTGTTTTTGTGCAGACTTAGTATGCACGAAAACACTTCTTCTGTGATAAAATGGTTCGTATTACCATACGAATGATGCAAACAGCATCAATCTCTAAATTGTATCAATATTAATCTAAGGAGAAGTGTCTTTGTAAAGACTACCTATGCATAAAAACACTCCTCCAAAGATTATTTTTTAGAAAAGATATTATGTTGATGAGCAATCTGCTAGACTTTAAGACCGAATAATAACCCTGAATAACACCTCGCTGGTAGGCGATTGTTTATTATCGCCCGTCTGAAATAAGTAGTTTCACAAATTGTTTCGTTTCTATCTCAGATGAAGTGTCATGGTGCATACTAAGTATGCACAAAGACACTTCTACTGAATGAAAATTGATAGAAATAAGCAAATTTATAACGCGACTTTTTAATTTTAAATTCCTTACAATATAAGTCTGTCAACTCAAAAACAAAAGTAGTAACTCTTTAATATCTGTTGGTAAAAAAATGGTCACATTCACTTTAACAATCTTGAAACAAAATGCTTCAGGATTGTTTAAGTGTGTATGACCATTTGATAGATACCAAGCGTTAAATGGTTAAAACGTTAAAGTAAAAATACAACTCTTCATACCTTTAGTATAATTGATGTCTTTTGATAGAATAGATGTCACGTGTCTTCCATTGCGTTTATAACTAAAATAGTAGAAAGAATCGACAAGAACACTTCAAACACAATTTTCATTAGGGACAGTGTCAAAAATTCGCTTAAATTCGCTTCACAATTCGCTTCATTCCTAATAAGTTTCACCTCAGATGAAGTGTTATTGCAACACTTACGTGTTACAATAACACTTCATCTAAGGTGAAAATGAAGCGAATTGTGAGGCGAATTTAAGCGATTTTTTGAGACGGTCCCTTAAATTTATGTTGATACTGCATCAAATACATTGTAGTCCGCCAACAAAATGTGTTTAACAAAAACGAATTTACAGCATAAACAAAAATTCCTTAAACGAAAATTTCTGTCTCGTCGCTGTGAGTTCTACTTGTTTCTACTAATTCACGGAAATCAAAAACAAAGATTCGTTTCTCTAATCATTTTCATCTCAAAAGCAGCGAAGTTTCGCAAAAGAAAAAAGTACAAATAAAATTCTTCTGAATTAAAAATAATACAATATACAAAATTCTGGAAGGTTCCACGGGAATTACTATTGCCCCGAATGTCGTAATGTGTCTTACCCAGAAAGAAGGTAAAGGGTGTCGCTAGGGAGTATATGCTACCAAACAGGTTGGGGAAAAACAATTGTTCACATTTCATAGTTGTAAAACAAGTCTTAACGTTGTAAAAAATAATACAGTATAATTTTGAAAAGAAAAGAGTGTCCAATTGTTCAACTAGTCCAGTCGTTAAATGGTTTAACCCAGAAAAAAATGGTATCAAGCTAAAAATTGGTATACTGAACCAGGATGATA
>JAUCNQ010116686.1:0-11073 GCA_032352715.1 Bougainvillia muscus
AAGTGTTATTGTAACACTTATGTGTTACAATAACACTTCATCTAAGATGAAAATGAATCGAATTGCTAAGCGAATTTTTGAGACGGTTCCTTATATTTAGTGCAATGGATGATTTATCTGATGAAGAAATTCAAAACACTGATATTGTTGAAGTTGCTATCAATAGTTTACAAGATGAAATCGATCAACATCATAAGTTCAGTGCGAACATAACAAACAAACTATTTCTTGAAGAAATCATAGATTCAATTGCATCCTGTAAACAGGTATAAACTCTCTGCGTGAGTGCTAGAAAATTCTGTGCCCTGACGAACATAGCTACAGTGGAACGAGATCGCTTCCTAACTATCACAATATGAAATGAGTCAAAACTCAAACAATGAAATGTGTAAACTCATTTAGGGTTCGTTTCAAAAATTCGCTTAAATTCGCTTCACAAACCACTTCATTTTCACCTCAGATGAATTGTTATTGTGCATACGATGTATGCACAATAACACTTCATCTGAGATGAAAATTGACAGGAATGAAGCGAATTTATTAAGCGAATTTTTGAGATGGTTCCTTAAGAATTGTCTATAGAAACGATCATTTTGAACAAGGGCATTGTTTTATAGTGTATTATCTCCATCTTCACTCAGAAAAAATGTTGTTGCGCCTTCTTTGTATGTATAATTAAGGGACCGTCCACAAAATTCACATCAATTTTCATACAGAAGGAGTGTTTTCATACATACTTAGTATCACGAAAACACTTCTTCTATGGTGAAACTGCTTCGTTTTACGATACGAATTATGTAGACGGTCCCTTAACTTTATCTGATTTAAAAATGAATCAATTTGAAAAAATCTTCTTCTCCATTTTTAGGAAGTACTTACAATGTTTTAAACAGACGTGCATGTAGCCTTTACACACAAAGGTGAAATCTTTGTTGTTGCCATAGATAAGACTGTGGGTAAACTCCCTAATGTCAATTGATGCCATTATTGACATCATGCTGAACTGATATAAATGCTAAGTGATTCTTCCAGAAAGATAATTCCATGTTTCTTTTCTCCAGATTATAAAGTTAGAAGATGCTTTGGAGAGTGTGAAGCAGTCTTCATGGTTTGAAGCTGTAAGAGCACAAGTAGAAACATCTGCACCATCAGATATGCTACCTTTGAAACAAGATGCTGCTGTTTTCCTGGCCGCATGGCAAGGTAATTCACTTTCGCCTGTGTTTACATTTGTTTCACAAATAAAAACTATGGGAAACAGTTTCTGGCTAGCACAGGACCAAAATTGACGTCCTGTCGTCGTTAGGACGTCATTATGGAAATTATGTTTGTTGGGTTGATTCTGCCATAACCCACGTCTGTTTGCGATAAAAGTACAGAATTCAAGATGGCAGATAAAAAATCGAATCGAATCGAAAAAAAATACGACTGTGACTTACTCAAAACATTCCACTACTATCAAAAACACAGTTCAGATATAAAGCTGAATGTATAACATGTATCATAAATTATAACTGGACCGTAAGAAACTTCCGTCGAAATGCTGGACGTAAACAGCACACCATTTATTCGTGGATACATATCTATTTTTTTTTATACTATTGAAGACTGAACAATAGAGAAACATACCTCAGAAGGCAGGAAAAAACATATAGGAAGGTGTTACAAGTGCTTTTTGATAGCTATATAGACTTTGTTGCGGTCTACGAACATTTATCCCGGCCATGGGTAAACAAGACATTTTTGACCACAGCTAGAAAATCCTGGCGACGGCAGGGTAGAATGACCTTTTGTTGAGATCCACTTCGCTGAGGTAAGAACAAAGGAACCATTGAATCGAATAGCGACCATACCCTATTTTTGAGGCCATAAAAAAAGGTACTTACATACATATTTAGATGGAGCCCTTTCAGACGCGGACCATTTCAGGGAAAGGAATACGTCCTGAAAATTTCAGAAGGATATCATCATGTATGAGCAAATCGGAGCTCGCGCAATTTTCCCCCGGTGTTCAGCTTTTTCAAAACTTTGCAAATTTCACGAACTTTTGATTCAGCACAAGTAAACATGGCTTCTTCCATACTTATTTACTTGGGAAGACGAAGACTTCTGCTTTCGTTTACAAAAGATTTCACGAAATTATCTTACCCCATACGGTTTTTATGATTATTTTACTGGAGGACCCGGTCGAAAAAATGGCGTTCAGTCATTTCTCTACTTGATACCATCTCGGACAGACGTGAACCAAGGCTTCAATGACCTTGAATTTTTATTGTAAGCCAATCACACTTAAAAATGCAGTTAGAATAATGTCACAGAGACTGAAAACGTCAAATGGTTATAATGTCATATCCTACTAAGTTTTGGCTCAATTCTGACTTTTTGTATAAAAAATTTAGTCAACTATATATTTTGTTATCATATCACAAAGCACAATTTTAGTTTTATTAATACTCTATATTATTTTGTAAATTTGCATCCAGAAGAAGTGTCTTTATACAACTTTACACCTAAAGACACTTCATCTGATATAAGACGTTTTGTGTAACGAACTAAAGCAATTTTAATTTATGGACCGTCCGCAAAATTCGTATGGAAGCTCGTATCAATTTCCATACAGAAGAAGTGTCTTTGTGCATATTTAGTATACTCAATGACACTCCTATTGTAATGAAAATGATTTGCATACGAATTTTGTGGACGGTCCCTTATTTGGATTTGCTTTTGTATTTCCTCTCGGTCTGTAGGAACCAGAGAGGTTTGGTTTAGTCGGCTGATGGATGTATGTATGTATGGATGTATGTGTGTTCAAAAAAATGCTCAACTGTCTAGTCTACGCAAATTGATCACAAGAAGCGCAGGCTAATAATTTTAGAAAGACAACTTCCCGTTGGAGTTGGGCTTTGAAACTTGGCACACATATGAAGCCTGGTCAGAGGGTCCCCGCATGTATGTGTCAGATCAGGTTGGATCAAGTCGCGTCGTGTCGGATCGTGTCGAATCGTGTCGGATCAGGTTGGATCAAGTCGGGTCGTTGCGGATCGTATCAGAATTTGTCAAATCCGGTCGGATCGTGTCGGCTTGTGGTCGTAATGTGTGGGATCATATCGGATCAGGTCGGATCGAGTCGGAATGTGTCCGATCGCATCGGATCAGGTCGGATCGTGTCAGATCAGGTCGGGTCAGATCGGATCGTGTCGGATCGTGTCGGATGAGGTCGAATCGGATCGGATCAAGTCAGATTTTAGTTTTATGTACTATGCTAGATAATTGATGTTTAGCATGGAGTGGTCCTCCCGAGAGGTTCAAAGTGTAAGCTTTCTTGTTTTCTTTGTTTTAGTTGCGAATTATTTGATGTCAACTTACAAAGGTGAAAAACTTTTGGATAATTATAGTGAAGATTCGACACTTGATGAAAGTTTACGTAAACATAAAGATGAGGGGAATATATTTTATTCAAATACAGAATACAGTAAAGCTATTAGTAAATATACAGCTATTCTTTATGCCAAGTAAGTAAGGAAACGTCCACAAAATTCGTATCGCAATACAAATCATTTTTATATCAGAAGAAGTGTTTTGCCCGTATTAAGTATGCACAAAAACACTCCTTCTGTATGAAGTTCCCTAAGGAACAATGTTTAAAGGGTCTGACAATCGGACGCTACCTGTTGTATAATGATGAAGAAATTACCCCTTTTATGTTAAATAGTCTTTAACCAAATACCTTTCAAAGAAAACTAGGTATTTTTAAGACTTATTTACATAAAATTGCCGTTATTTAACTAAATAGACGCTCCTATTTTAGATCAGGCCCTGGGAACATTCTCAAACAAATTCCATTCACAAATCGATTTGATTGAACAACAGTTTTTATCGTTTTATTTAATCATCTTGTTTCATTTTGTATATTTTCCTTTCGGAATTATTTTCATCTGAAAACAGTTATTCAAGTTTTATGTTTCTTTCAGGTTTTTGAAAGCGAGACACAATTTTTTCATAGAAAATTTAAAAAGATAGGTTGTTTGTTGTACCCCAATTTCCAGCGGGAAAGTATATGACGTGTGCAAATTGTAAATAGTGATTTCATATGTAGTGATAGCGCAACTCTAAATAATGCTTCAATACTGGAAAATCTTTCTCATCGTCGTGATATTTGCCTCTTTTATTTATTTATTTATTTATTTATTCCAATTAGTTAACTTGGTCTCTGTTCTATAAATTCTTTTATGGTCTTTGCCTTTCAGAATTTAATTCACTGGTTCAACCTCTTTCCACTTTCCAATGTGTTTAATACATTACCTAGCGAAAGCAGAATGGAGAAAGCTCAATATTTTTTTCTGTGATTCCTATCTTTTGAACCTGGGTATTGATCTCCTTTAACCAATCAGATTTGATTTTTAATCAATTCGGAATGGTTAAAGTCAGATTTAATACTGGATTAAGCTAATCAGAGTTAATCAAGGGCCTGGTATTATTTTTTAGACCATACCTTTATATTGTTTATGGAAATAGAGCAGCATGTTTTCTCAAGAAGAAAGAATATAGGTATTTCTGCAGTGTTTTTTAAAAGCGAGATTTTTGATGGTATCCCCCCTTCTTTATACATTAGAAGCCTTCAACAAATCGTATTAATTTACATCCGGAATAAGTATCCTTATACAGTTGTTTGAATACTGATACCTCAGCCACATATTTTTTGCGTGGTTTTTAAATTAATTTATCCTAAGAAGTCTCATTGTCAACTGTATGCATTTTCAGCTTGACTGTATGTATGCATTTTCAAGGTTCACTGTATAAATAGGAATCATAATTTCTTTTGGATTATGTTGTGTGATTATTTGACATTCAGCAGGGAGTAGTTCGAATCAATGTTCTTAAAATTGTATGAAATTAAGCACCAGCCAATGCAAATTTGTTGTGAATTGTAGGAGAGGTTAGGGGTTAGGGTGAAAGAAGTATAAGACACCTCTTCTAAGGTTAGATTTATTTATTATATATTTAGATCTGCTTTATCAGATGGGAGACGAGCCACAACCCTCAATCCTCTTTGGCAGAAGGTAATATTTTAAAGTTTCTTGCTGCTTAGTGTGTGGGAAGTCTGTCGTTTGAGGAACATTATTGAATTTGTTCTTTCATTTCTATGTTGATTTCTATGATGAAGTGTATGAGAACCTTTACAAGGGCTGCTATAGTGTCATTCAAGAGGCATAATCTGTATGTATCTTTTCTTTATATAGGGCCAATACAGATATGCCCAAGCACTTTATGAACTTGGAAACATGAAAGCTGCATCAAGAGCCTTGGATAGAGCAATAGAAATATGTGAAGATACTAAGGACCTGTTAGCTTTAAAACTTGAAATAACAGACCCACCGTCTAGTAAGATTTTTGGTTTGGTTTATCATTAATGAAGGAATTGTCTCAGTAAATTCATTTCGTAAGAGCATGGCCTAATGGTCAAGTCATCGGATTTGTAATCTGATGGTCGAGGGTTCGAAACCCGTGCTCGGCATGCTTAGGATCATGTTCGAAAAAGCTGCTCCTCGAGTCAACCCATACCATGTGAGGGAAATTGGGTAGATGGTACAAATGATTATCGGGTGTTGCAGGTGGTTGTCTAGGAAAACACTATCACTTCTGTGTGACTGTGTCGTTCAGAAGAGCAACAAATACTCCAAAACCATCCACTTAAGCCGTGACCCCTCGATAGCCATGATAAATATAAACTTCACTCATTCACTCATATATTCGGTTTGTTTCATTCTCGTTAGAGATCTCTTTTAAAAAAAAATTTGTTACTTATGCGTTACTTTCCTTACTTCAGGCAACACCTAGTTTGACAAAAGTTATTGATTTGATGTTTTGTTTTTGTTTAGCAGAATGTAAAGCTTCCAACACGACAAATACTAACAAGTAAGTTTGTTATAATCTATTATATGTAAAACTTGTAATCACCCAGATGTCTTTTTGTATACTTCTTATGGCTGCAACTTTCTAAAAGATCAACAAAGATTTAGTTAGTAAAAGGACCGTCTACAAAATATGTATCACAAATCGTACCGTTTTCATAAAATGAGCAGTGTCTTTGTGCAAACTTAGTATGCACAAAGACACTCCTTCTTTATGAAAATTGATTGTACAACATATGAATTTTGCAGATGGTCACTAGGCTGTTGTCTGTTATTTTGGCTATCCTTTATCTCCTTTTCACCTCTGAAACATCTAAACCATTTTGAATGTAAAAATGATTTATTCAATTTGTGAAGAGTTAATTTACGACAGCGAAAAATATCAGTGTATTAATATTTCTAAATCATTTGAGCTCCAAACAGAAAAAAATGGGTTAAATTTCTCAGAAAGGCATGGTCTAGTCTAGAATAAGAGGGCAGCGTCCGATCAGTTGAATAAGGGGTAGTGTTATATAAAGAGCCCTAAGAATACTTCGTTTTCTTTCAAAACGAGGTTTTTTAGAACTATGTTTACATAAAACGGACACTTTGACCGTTATATTTCAATATGCAAGATTTTATATATAATAATTTTAGTGCTAACAAACTGAACACCAATGGAAGTCTCAATGCAGATGAAAATAGTGACTTAGAATCTCGTGACAGCGATGGAGATAGTATGCCTCCATTAGACTCAGAGACAGATGACAGTGATTCAGATGTTCTTGATGCTGTACCAGCATTGATCTCTGATTCTGCTAGCGAAACCGAAGAAGATAACGGGATCAATCAAAGGGGAGTTCATGTACATATTATTAAACATGAAAAAAATGGAAAGAAAGATATTGATGGGAATCAAATAACGGGGAAAGTCACTGAAATGATATTCAAAACAGCTAAGAAGGTACGTCTTATTACGGAATTGTCTCGAAATTTGCTTTATAATTTGCTTGGCTGTTACCAATTTTCATTCAGAAGATATCCTTGTGCATACTTTTGGCACTTCTCCTGAAATGAAATTGAATTGATGTATAACACGAAATAAAGACCATCTTTGAGATGGATCGTAATACCTCTAACCACTCGAAGGCTTCAAGCATTTAGTTTTTTTCTGGGCATTGGAAACGTCTACCAACTAAATTAAAGAAAGGGGGAAAAATTACTATTATTTTTTTTTCTCCCTCCTTCAATTTGGTTGTTTCAAGAATAAAGCGTTTAATTTGATTTACAAACCGATGTGGTCACATCCCACTTCAGAGACCGTCCACAAAATTTGTATCGAAATTGTTCCGTTTTCGCCACAGAAGAAAAAAGAACTGTCTTTACTGCATACTATTTTAAGGGCACAAAGTTTTGCGGGCAGAATTTACGAATTTGGGCCATTTTTGTTAAAGTTTGTGACGCGAAATATTGTAAACAAAACATTTATGCGAAAGTATTTTTCGCAAAATTCTGTTTGAATAACGAATTGCAAAAGCTTTTTCAATTATTCACTTTTGCTCAAACATTTTTAGAAAGGACAGTTAATGAAAGAAAGGAAGTGATATTTTTTATTGAAAGTATCGGTTCTCATTGAAAAAACGATTACATTTTTTCCAATCATAAAAGTTTTTTTCACCAAACTTCACTTTTTCTCAAAATCGCGAAAGATTTTACCCAGCAGAAATTCAGCAGCAATTTGAAATTCGTGAAAGTTTAAGCCAAAAATTTCACGATTTTTTTTATCACAAAAGGAAAGAATGTACACAAAGACACTTAGAGTTCGTCTCAAAAATTCGCTTAAATTCGCTTCACAATTCGTTTCATTTTCACCTTGTTACAATAACACTTCATCTGTGGTGAAAGTTATTAGGAATGAAACGAATTGTTAAGCGAATTTAAGCGAATTTTTGAGACGGTCCCTTATTCTGAATGATATTTGATTCAAATTTCTATACGAGTTTTGTGGACGATCCCTTGAATTTTTGAGACGAAACTTTTAAGGCAAGCTTCAAATTTATTAATGATACTATCTAGTGTTCGTCTCAAGAATTCACTTCAATTCTTTTCAGAAATTGTTTAATTCTCATATGAGAAGTGTCAGTATGCACAAAGACACTTCTTCGTAATGAAAATTTATAGAAATGAAGCTAGCAGTTTATATTTGCCTTTCAAATAGTCCGATAGTGATGCTGCTCCAAAGAAGAAAAAAAAGAGAAGGAAAAAGAAAGCCGACAAAGTTAAAAAACCAGTAAGAAATATAACTTAAGGAGGGAAGGATGAAAAGTGTTGATATTATCTTAATCCCATATTTTAAGAACTGTCCATGAATGTTATTTGCAACTCGTGTTATATTCAGTATCTAATCTACGACGGCAACAAAGAATTCGCCTTTGTGCATATAGGCTACTTGCATTCCATCTTGTAGGATGGAATGCAAGTAGCCTAAACTCACAAACTCGCTAGTATGGCAGCATCTGATCATTTTAACAAGGACAATATTCATGTAAAATAACTCATAATAATACCTGGTTTTCTTTGAAAGACATAGAAATGGCACTAATAATACACTATAATTCAAAGGGCTGTGTCAGATTGGCTGATCCTTCAAGGGCCTGGACTAGTCCCTGATATTCATCTCAGAAGAATCATTTCAAGTATGCACTCTTTTGATTTGGAGTTGATACGATTTCGCATACAAATTTTGGAATAATCACTTCCATGTATTCATATCGTACCAACTCTCATAAATTTTCATTTTTTTCTCTAGAGAATATTGTAATATTTTTGACCGTTATTCTGGGAAATAACAAACACGTTGATTGTCATAGCAAAAATTGAATAATCGTAGTTTAAGAGCCAGGCAATCAGACTATGTTTTGGACCGTTCATAAAATGCATGTTAAAATTATCTTTTTCACCAGACTTGTTCGAGATCGGGCATTGTTATTGTTTGAGATTTTTAAAATTTGTAGATTGATCTTCTGGAGCAACGGAAAATTGATTTACAAACTGCTATGAAAGAGGTATACAAAGTCGTTTTTATTTTATATTCTTTAAAAGGGCAGACCTAAATGGAAAGCGAGATAAATTCGTTTCGGATACATATTATTTGACATTTTAGAGAAAATCTGGGACAGATTTTCTGTAAATGTCATATAATCATATGTTATTGTGTGTTTTGGTGTTATCTGGTTCAACTCTTTAACATTTCATTTTAAGCCATGACTAGGGTAGAGTATGTCTGATACGCTCTAGTTTTTATTTTTTTAAATACTAGACTTCAAACTTTGTATCGATTTCGATTTCGATTACTTTAAAGGAGAACTAACGTCAAACTTTTATGAGCTTAACCCTTTCACGTCCGTGCATTTTTGAGTCTAAGATCGAAACCACAAGTGCTAATGAATCGAAAGTCACCTAGGGGGCGAGAGGGCGGAAGGTGAGGCACGCGCGTGATAGCTCAATTTCAACCTCTTTGGCTTTTCTTATGGACGTGAAAGGGTTAAAACACCCACGAAGCCTTATAAATTCGATCAGTGTAGCTTATTTTGCTAAAAATTTTATATTTGGACCAAAAATTAGCTGTTTCTCATCCTTACGGTGTCAACCATTGGAGCAGAATTCTTGTCGGCCACCGTGATATTTTCTAGTATATGTGACGTCACAGCTTCAAGCGCGTTAAGCAGTGCTGTGGTGGAAAAGCAACGAGTGATTTGCAAAAGATAAAGAAAATATGAATGTTTCGGCAAGGAATGGATAAGTTGATACTCACAAGAAGGAAACTAGCCACAGTTTGAGTCCACCGGGCTTCGTTCGTTGCGGGAAATAACCAAAAGCTGTTTAGTTGATGTCCTTGTAAAATGTAAAAGATTATTTTCCACACACTTATCCATACACGCTATACATTTTTAGTGTTTTTATATGTTTTTATACCCAAGTAAAACATCTGTTTCATTATTAAACTATTGTTATAAAAGATCAAATGATCAGAAAATCACCTATTTTTGTTTCAAACATTATTTCTCTCTCTCTTTTGCCATACACTGAAAGAAATAAACAAAATTAGTTTGAAGCTCTTACGTCACGTTACTATAGAAACATAATTAATATTTTCAGTTTCAAAAATAAAATGGAGGCGAGCGTTGAACAATATTTGTGAACAAAAAGCGCAATAACTCGCGTTTTAAAGGTTTTCATTAAAACAAAAATTTGTCAGGCAGTTTTTCATGCCAATTGGAGCATATCTAGCCATTCTCAAGAAAAATATTTTTTTGACGTTAGTTCTCCTTTAAAAGACCTTCCTTCTTTTATTTATTCCATATCTGCACTTAGAAGACTCACTTTGAAAGCCTTTTCACGATCATGTGATCGTTTAATTCAGCTTAATTCAAGGAACATGCGCCTTTTTGTAATACAAATTTCAAAAATTAAATTCGAAAATAAATTCCAGAAAATGTCCACTTTGCTTTTCAGGGAAGTTTAGCTATGGTTGAAAAACGTGTGCACATTGCTGCAAATGAATACAGTAAGGCTGTGCAGATAATTGAAGAAGAAAAAACCTTTGAACTGGTTTCAAAAGAGGATCGAATTGTCCTTCACTATGCATATGCTGTTTCTTATCTTGAAGCTGGAAGTCATACAGTAAGAACTTTACTTAACCCTACTTGATATTAATTGAAACCTTTTGGTATTGTAGCAAGGAGTGCTATTACCGTCCGCCAATTTTGTATGGAAATCCTTATCAGTTTTCCTACAGAAGGAGTGTCATTGTACATACTAAGTATGCACCTTTGTACATACTAAGTATGCACATAGACTTTTCTTCTGTAATGGAAATGGTACGTTTTTCGATACTAATTTTGTGGATGGTCCCTTAAATGTTTCGATCCTTTCGTTGATTAGGAGTTTAGAATTTGATAAGCATATAATCTAGGAGGGTTAAATTTGTTAAATGTTCTTGGTTACTGTCATATGGAATTAAGCGAATTCTTCTCTAAAAGGGAATAGTTTTCCGTTTTTACAGGATCTATGCATACAATCTAGAATAGAAGAGCAGCGCCCGATTAGGGTTCGTCTCAAAAATTCGCTTAAATTCGCTTCATAATTCGCTTCATTTTCATCTTAGATGAAGTGTTATTGT
>JAUCNQ010116697.1:0-11072 GCA_032352715.1 Bougainvillia muscus
TAAAGAGAAACGTGATGTGATTACTTAACGGCCAATAGGCAAAGTATTAACGGTTAAAGAGAAACGTGATGTGATTAGTTTTTTTCTTAACGGTCAATAGGCAAAATATTAACTATTAAAGAGAAACGTGATGCGCGATGTAAATAGGTTTTATCTTAACATATAAAACATAAAAGAATTAACGGCAAAGTTTTAGCGCTTATAGAGAATACTTCAGATTAATAATTTTTGTTTTGATGGTTCCAGAAGCTTCTAACGTTCGTATCTTGGAGTTGCTGCAAGCTATTGCTCATAACTTGCAATTTCTGCAAGTTAGCATTCGTATTTTGTAGAAAGTATAAGTTATACCGTTGAATTATATTAAACTACTAGCGAAATAGTCATGAATGAATAGCCATATTATACAGTAAATCACATCCGATCTTTTTTTATTCGGATACTTTGAACAAGTGTTATAAATTGTTAGTTAACAAATGTTTCCGAGAAATTCATCAATATGGGAGTATTTCCAAGAAACTCATTAATTTAAGTAATTTTAACAAAAGAAAAGAGAAAAGTCTCTTACCACATTAATTAATATAGTCTTATTGGTGAGTGAAATGATGTTATTTCAACGTCGTTCATGGCGTTATTTTAATGACGTTTAAACGACGTTAATAAATATAGTCTTATCTGCCAGTGAAATGACGTTATTTTAATGACGTTTAGACGGCGTTATTAAATACTGTATAGTCTTTTTGCCACTGAAATGACGTTATTGACACTTTGTTCGTGGCGTTATTTTAATAATGTTTAAACGACGTTATTGAATACTGTATAGTCTTTTTTGCCACTGAAATGACGTCATTTTAACTTATTTCATGGCGTTATTTTAATGATGTTTAAACAACGTTATTTAATAGTCTTATTTGCCATTTAAATGACGTTCTTTTAAGGTTATGTATGGGTTATTTTAATGGCGTTTGAATGACATTAATAAATATAGCCTTATTTGTGAGTGAAATGACGCTTTGTTTAATGACGTATAAACGACGTTAATAAATATAGTCTTATCTGCGAGTGAAATGACGTTATTTCAACGTCGTTCATAGCCACTGAAATGGCGTCATTTTAACTTTGTTCATGGTATTATTTTAATGACGTTTAAACAACGTTATTAAATACAGTCTTATTTGCCATTTAAATGACGTTATGTTAACGTTGTTCATGGCGATATTTTTAATAACGTATAAACAACGGTAATAAATATAGTCTTATCTGCGAGTGAAATAACGTTATTTCAACATCGTTCATGGCGTTATTTTAATGACGTTGAGATGACGTTATTAAATACTGTATAGTATTTTTTGCCACTGAAATGACGTTATTTTAACGTTTTTCATGGAGTTATATTAAAGACGTTTAAACAACGTTAATAGTTATAGTCTCATTTGCGAGTGAAATAACGTTGGTCATGAAGTTATTTTAATGACGTTTAAGCGCCTTTAATAGTTATAGTCTCATTTGCGAGTGAAATAACGTTGTTCATGGAGTTTTAATGACGTTTAAACCGCGTTAATAGTTATAGTTTCATTTGCGAGTAAAATAAGTTGGTCACGGCGTTATTTTAATGACATTTATATATTAATACTTATAGTTCTATTTGCGATTGAGAAGACGTTATTTTAACCTTATAATGCATTTTGTCCAAAAATGGTCACAAGCACTTAAATAATCCTGCAGCAAATGCTTGAGGTTTTTTTAAAGTAAGTATGACCATTTTTCGACATTTCGCAGATAACTTGGAAAACTGTGCATTTACAGGGTTAAGATATGGTTGTCTTTGATACGGTATTTAAGATAGCAACCTTCAAGTGAAATTAATAATAAGATTCAATCTGACTCCTGTGTTCCATTACTTTCAGGTTTTACATCAGTTAAGACTTATCAAACATCGATAAAAACCTGACTTAAGTACTAAACGGTTGACAACTATTTTTAGACAGTCACGTCAGCGGTTAAAACAATTTATCAGCACACGATGAATTTTATCAACAATTCCGCTATTTAATAGATAGTTATACTGGTAGCGTTAATTTTTATCTTAACGGTCAAAAGGCAAACTATTAGCAGTTAAAGAGAAACGTGATGTGATTAGTTTCTTTCTTAACGGTCAATAGGCGATCTATTAAAGGTTAAAGAGAAACTTGATGTGATAAGTTTTTATCTTAATGGTCAATAGGCGAACTATTAACGGTTAAAGAGAAACGTGATTTGATTAGTTGTCATAAATCGAATGTTTTTGTTAAAAATAAAGATTTATTGTGAACGTTCAAAATTTTCGTATTACGCTATTTTTTGGAAAATGCAGGTAATAATCCTAATACTAACTATTTATGTTATTTATGACTAGGATTGAGCTTGAAGCTCTACGGTATTTGTTTACTACACCTTGACACGCTCTTCATCTTCAAGTTTTTTAGTTTAAATCCTACAGATGTGACAATGTCACTGGCGGATTCAGACCTAGTCAGTAGTAAGAGGGAAACGAAAACTAATTATTTTTAATAGTTAACAAACGATCAATTGTTAAACCATTAAAAATTCATGATTCTCATGTTTCCATTTTATTGGTTTGACTAAGAAGTTAAAGTGTGTTCTGGATCCGCCTCTGGATGTGTCTAATTATAGTGAAATACATTATCATATAACTAAACAAAAATAAAAACATATTCAAATATCTAACCACGCTGGCGACATCACAGACTGCTTTACAGTTGAATCCCGATGATTGGAGCCCCAGAATAGTGGTAACTAGACTAGTTAACTTGCATAGTGATTTTTGCTCATACGGGTTTGTTTGTTCAGGCAGGCTAATGCGTTACTTCTTGAATGACATCATTAGTGACTAATTCGTTTTAGAAGGATCAAAACAAAAACACATTATTTAGGCGTTCGATTCAAAACCAAATAATCCAAGTTTGCAGAAGAAAATAAACAGCGAGATTCTAGCACAGTTGGTGATTAATCTTTCCATCGACGGTTAACAGTTGTTTTTTATTCTGTTTCTTCGTTTATTGTCGGTTAAGAGGAAGCGTGAGTAATTTTTTTCTGTGGTATTAACGGTTAAACATCATATGCCTTCTTTCGTGACGGTTATACCAAAATCTTTTAACAGATTAACCGTCAATAGTTACTTTCTTGACGGTTGATAATTTTTTTTATTTTGCATTAACTGTCAATAGCTAACCTACAACAGTTTTAATTTTAATTTTTTCTTTCATTAACCGCCAATAGGTTATATTGACCGTCAATAGCTGTGCCATTGACTGGCAAGGAATGTGCCATTATCGGTCAAGAAAACATATTAACTGTTCCTACATTCGAGAGTTTTTAACTTGGTAGTGTATGTTAAATCGTTTTTAAAGATGTAGCTTCTAGTTGTATTTCATTTCTTACACAATAGTGATAATAAAAATATGGCTTCTTACTGTGAAGACAGCCATGTTGAGAAGAAAAAGAAAAAATCTCTTGATGAAAAGATCATGTAACAGCATCTTCCAAAAAGTCTTGGTCGGTAAGTTACATTTTCCCTCCCAGTTATTAGAGCCTTAATTTAATCATATCGTATTGGGACTTGCTACTTTTTAGCGTTAGTTTTGCTTCACCCAAAATATTATACTTTTTGTCATTTTTACTTGTCTTTGCACTTATTTAAGCGTGAAAATATTGGTAGACAAAAATTTATGTGCAAAATACCTGATTAACTGTAATTTATATTTAGACTGCTGTAAAAGCTTCCCAGACACGATGTGATGACATCTGCTTAGTCATCTAAGGTGCTGCCGGAAATTGCATTGCCATCTTGTTACAAATTAACGACCAAAGCCTTAAACCGCCTATATGTAAGCTTCTAGCTAGATGCTACCAGCCGTCCAAGCCTGCACCCGTCACTAGTTACAAATCGCCATAGGACTTTTTGAAAAAATTTATTTATATAAATATGAAAATGAAAACCCCAACAAAGGAAACTAGCGTTCAAATTAAATCTAAACATACAATCAGTAATAGAAAAGTCTAATCTCTTATTATGCTGTTCATGTTGACAACCATCTGTTACAGCAAAAAACTAGCAATTAACCACAAATAAAGCAAAACAAACGTGATATATCACAAATTAGTTGAATGCTAACGAGGGATTGTCACACCCTAAGACATACATTGAACACACGCCCCCTTGCGAGACTCCATAAAATCTTGTCAAAGCAAGTGACATACAGTGAGCCGAAATGTAAAATTAATTTTTCAAAACGAAAATATTGGAAATAAAAATGAATTTGGGCTATTTATTTATTTATTTATTTATTGACCTCTTCAAAAAACTATAAATAAGATGTTGAGTGGTTTAATTGTTTTTCTGATACTGGTAGAACTGCCCGATCATTGTATTGTGACCAAGTTGATGAAATGGGATCTCTAATGTAGGCCCAATAATGACCACTTTTCAAAGAACCATCGTGGTTAACAGATGCGATTAAATTAAAGTTCTTTATCACACAAATTTCCTCATCCACTTGAATGGGGACTGACAACACTTGGGGTAAACATTTTACCAAGCTACAATCTTTATCAACATCAAGTTAGTTATCTTCCTACCATCGAATGCTCACCCACGAAAGTGGAAACCCTTCAGGAAATCTTAGAGCAAATTAAACTGAAATCTGAAAAGGTAGGTTTATCCTATGCAGATGCCGCTTTTGATCATGCGATTTACGCAAAATGCTATCAGACGGTAATGGATCGTAAAAACGATGAGATGCAACGATATATAACCTTAAGGATGGGTGGATTTCATTACGTTTGTATATTTACAGTCATTAGTAAACGTTTTGCTTCAGCAGGTTTAAGAAACTTTATTATTGAGCCAAACCTTGTTGGCTCTGAAACTGTAGAACAGGTGTTAAAGGGAAAGCGATATAACCGCACAATAAGAGTATTAAAAGTATTTACAAAGATTACCAACAACTTAAGTATGACGAATTCGAAAATTGGTTATGCGAAAACGGCGAAAATGGAGCTCATAACCAATTTATAGAATCGTCTGAATTTACAAAGCTTTTGCAGAAAAGATGTTAAGTAAATGCAACAAATGCAACTGAGAAGGCGGGGATCTGTTTTCATTGTGGCTTCAGTATGAAAATGAATTCAAAAGGGATAAAAATCGGTCCAATGTCTGAGTTCTGGAACAGCTTCATAGTAATGGTGGAAGTGATGTTGGACTACATCAAGTCAATAAGTACAGGTGATTGGATGTTGCACCTTCAAGCAATGGAGAGAATGTTGAAATGGTTCCATGCCTATGACCATATAAACTATGCACAACATTTTACATATTGCTGGGCAGATCAACAAAATATATCTGAGAACCACGCTGTTATCTACCAAGAGTTTATGGAAGGCAATTTCTCTGTCCAGCGTAGCATTGGGAAATTCAATATGTTGCCCCCTGATCAAGTGATTGAGCAAACAATCAACAAAGAGCAGAAGGGACCTGGCGGAATTATTGGGTTCAGTACATCGGCTGGTACAGTACAATGCTGGGTTTTGTCAAGTGACGTTGTTGTTCCGGTATCAGGTGATTTTAAGCAGAAGATTGGTTTAGATAAACCAGTAGCTGTTCCAAAAGATCTTGGAAACAATCGAAAGCTTTATGACGAATCCTGTATTCAGTCTTGTTACGACATCATCAAGTCTTGGAACAATCCATTTGAAAAAAGCAGAACACTTCTCTCGTTGTCATCAGGTCTTATAGCTCCTCCTGATGTACATAATGATTTACTGGATGCTGCAACTATTGGTAACACCCAAGTTAGAGATTTTGTTGCTTCTAGAATAGAATCAAGAACAACAAACTTCCACGATCCAATCAAGAAAAACAAGTTGAAGAACTTTTGTTCGGTATCTCTCAAGCGCAAGGTGAAAGTAAACGACAAACTTGTGGCTGTGAGGTCTGACAGAGAAATTTTTGCAAGGTTGTTAGTAATTCAACAAAAGCGGGGTAAAGATGCACTAAAGTATAAGCTAGCATCATTGCCATTGTCTTTAGCAATTGTTAACGGGACATTCTGTCAGACAGTAAAATCCAAGTTGTTTCAATCATTGCTTCAAAATATACCTACCACATCTTCTACAAATGGTTCTACACCAGTCATATTTGATGGCATGGTACTGTTGCAGAAACTTCCGCCATGTCTTGAAACATTTGGCGATTTATGTGACTATTTACTCAGTAAAGTGGTCAAGGGGTCACATCGAGTGGCTTACTTTGTTACAGATCAGTACCTAGAAGATTCAATCAAATCAATGGAGAGAGACAAATGATCCCAAATACGCACGGTTCGGGTTATACAAAAAAAAAGGCCAGCAACTGCCAAAACAAATGCAATGATTTGATTGATTTTATTTATAAACAGTGGTCAAAAAACGAGAAAAACACAGAGTTGCTTACAAACAAAGAGATCTACATAACAATCAAGGACAAAGCATATTAAATTAAAGTCACCTGTAGTGGTCTGAGATCAGTCCCAATTCAGATGCTTGAAAGTCAGCAAGAAGAAGCTGATACTCAAATGTTTTTATGTGCTTCTCACGCCGAATTCCTTGGTTTTAAAGAAGTCAAGATTGTTACAGTGGATTCCGATGTTGCATTACTTGCTGTTTACTATCAAAACATCATGAATATATAATATTACCTGGAATATGGAACCGGAGCGAAAACAACCCTTTTGGATATAAGTTCAAACACAATTGATGAGTTTGAGTGGTAGTTCGAGTCAGAGTGAGTTCTGGTCGGAGTTCGAGTCGTAGTGAATTCGATTCGGAGCGAGTTCGAGTTGTAGTGAGTTCGAGTCGGAGCTTGAGTCAGAATAAGTACGAGTCGGAGTGAGTTCCAGTTGGAGTTCCGAGTCAGAGTGAGTTTGAGTCGGAGTGAGTTCGAGTTGGAGTTCGAGTTGGAGTGAGTTTGAGTCAAAGTTTTAGTCGGAATGAGTTCGAATCGGAATGAGTTTGATTCGTAGTTGGTTCAAGGCGTAGTGGGTTCGAGTCAAAGTTCGAGTTGGAGATAGTTCGAGTTGGAGTGAGTTTGAGTCGCAGTGACTTTGAGTCCGAGTGAGTTTGAATCGAAGTTCGAGTCAAAGTTCGAGTCAGAGTTGGAGTTGGAGTCGGAGAGAGTTCGAGTTGGAATGAGTTTGAATCATAGTGAGTTGGAGTCTGAATGAGTTCGAGTCGGAGTGATTTCTTCCAGCAAAAATATCCTTCCTTATAGTAAGCTGTATAAGCTATGTACACTATGCAATCTGACCAAGGGCCAAGGTGCAAGGCTTCTTGTTTTCATTTAAACAAGACAAAGGAGGTTACTAAAGAGTGTTAACTTTCAAATGACTGTCAAATAACTCATGTCTTTATTTTAATATTGATTCAAATTTCCTCTGTAACGGATAATAATAAATTTATAAAAAATATGTTTTTAAATTTGCTTAAATTTCCAAAGGCAATATTCTGTCCATACCATGTGTGATCTGCAACAGATAAAAACAGTCAGTATTATCCAAGTTAATGTACATCTGTTATACAATTAATATACTTCATGAACGCTTTAAACCACAAAGCTTTTAATTTTCATAAAGGATAAGCTAAAATTAAAACAAACGATTCTGTAAAGGTCAGATTATTTCATCCCTACATAACTAGCTCAAGTAGACACTGCTTTATGTAGAAAGAAATAATACGTCATGAGAAAACACTTCTAACAGTAAACCTTACCTTCGACTGCGTAAAATGGTCTCTTTGGTGGCGACGGCTAGAGTAAAAAGTATAGTAGTTTCATATAGCAATCTACCTTAAGGGAAGAAATATCTACAGGAAGAAATTATTGCAGAAGTAATATTTATGGAATTTATTTTTGAGTTTTTGCCCCCAATTCACAAAAATAACTTCCGCAATAGTTCATCGAAATCGTTGATCCGCAAAACTAAGTTCCGCAGAATTCAATTAAAATCATAAATCTGGCAAAATAGCATAAATTTCAAATTCTCCTTGTTTTCTTGTAACTATTTCCGTTTTGTATTTTTTTTACTTTTAATTGACCATAAGCAAAAATAAATTTTGCAAAAATCTATCAAAATCTGTAAAAATTAATTCCGCAAAATTCATAGTTTTGGGGGCCTTTATCCGCAAAACAAATTCTTTCCTTAAGTATTGATGAAATACTACTGTTAAAAAGTGTAAAGTTTGACCTGAGAAAATATTGATTCATTTCAATGTAGCTGACTGGTCACACAGAAACTAATGTCGCCTTTAGACAACGCAAACTGATAAATCCTGCGAAGTTTCGTGCTTTAGACGAGATTGGGTATTATCTTGCAGACCAGAAAAGGCCGTAAATAAATGACTGGGTATGTTTTCTTGCTTATAATAAAACCATACTGTGTTCTATGGTGATATTATTTTTTTCAGAAAAGATCAACTCACAGCTACATAAAGGTCGGTTCTCACTTCTAGAAAATAAGATAACTGTAAACAAAGGATATAAAACATATTATTTTTTAATTCTTTACAAGATGTGACATGGACTGGAAAAAAGGACAAGTTACATTTGAGACTGTGTGCAATCGGCGACAATTTGCCATCCGACTGGCATCTTGGACACATTCGGATGGCATCTTAAACATTGTTTAAAACTGAAGCAGTTCTTTAGTCCGTGTCTGAATAAAAATAGGTTGCCGTCAGAACGCTGATCTAAAATGACTATTTTGGACGGCGTCTGATCGCAAAACTATTCAGACACCGCCCAAGACATAATTCGAATGTTGTCCTGAAATGACTATTTTGGACAGTGTCTGACTGCCGAACTATCCAGACGCCGTCAAAACTATTCAAACAATGTAGTCTAGTATTATTTATCGATGGTTGAAATTGTATCAATGTTCGATTGACGAATATTTTGCCTGTGAAATGACCTTATTATAATCTTGTTCATGGCGTTGTCTAAATGACGTTGAAACAACGTTAATAAATTTAACCTTATTTGCCGGTGAAATGACATTATTTTAATGGCGTTTAAAGGACGTTAATAAATATAGCAATATTTGCTAGTGAAATAACGTTATTTTAAGGTTGTTCATGACGTTATTATAATGACGTTTAAATTATGTTAATAAATGTACTGTAATGTGGGAGTGACATGACGTTATTTTAACGTTATTCATGACGTCATTTTAATCACGTTTAATTGACGTTAATAAACATAGTCTTAGTTGACAGTGAAGTGGCGTTATTTTAACGTTTATCCTGACGTTATTCTTTGGACATTTAAATTACGTTAATAAATATAGACTTATTTTATTTGCCAGTGAAAGGACGCAATTTTAATGACGTTCAAGAGATATTAATAAATATAGCCTTATTTGCCAGTGAAATGACGTTCTTTTACCGTTGTTCATGACGTTAATTAAATGATATTTAAACAACTTTAATAAATATAGTTATATTTGCCAGTGAAATGACTTTATTTTAACGTTGTTCATGACGTTATTCTTTGGACATTTAAATTACGTTAATAAATATAGACTTATTTTATTTGCCAGTGAAAGGACGCAATTTTAATGACGTTCAAGAGATATTAATAAATATAGCCTTATTTGCCAGTGAAATGACGTTCTTTTACCGTTGTTCATGACGTTAATTAAATGATATTTAAACAACTTTAATAAATATAGTTATATTTGCCAGTGAAATGACTTTATTTTAACGTTGTTCATGACGTTATTCTAATGACGTGAAAGCTACGTTAATAAATATAACCTTATTTTCCATTGAAATGGCGTTATTATTTTGACAATGTTTATGGTGTGTATATACGTCTTGCAATTGAATGACGTACGGTACGGCGATCAAACGTATTTGGATGCGACCTAAAAAAAGCCCTCCAGTTGGCGACTTTTGGAACTGGAGGCCACTTGGTTCCTGACTGGTTGCATAGATTGTCGTCCTACTGGCTTCACAAATATAAGTGTTGCGTCTAGATCGCAACCACAATTTTTAAGTTTTTTTTATGCTTTGCTTTGGTCGCCAATTAGTCGGCGTCCATTTTTTACATCGATAATTAATGCAGTGTCTGACCTAGTCGGCGTCCAGAAGCTGTCTTTTCCTACTTTTTCCTTTCTCTCTTTCCAAGTCACATATATTCTGTATCTGGACTTATACTTGTTATGTGTTTCTATCCAATGTAAATGTGGTATAGCATAGTATTCAACTACTTATACCACAATCTAAGACTTTCAGAGCGAATTGACCAATGAAATAAAATGAAAACAAGAAGTATATATCATATCAATTCGAATGTTTTTTATATACTTACACTGAGAGACAAGGGGTGCTAAAACGTACTCCAATAGGGCAATTTTCTGAAAGTCTACCCTTGGGGTAATTTTTTTTAACCCTAAATGGGTGCCAATTATTTGCTCATTGGAATATATTCTAAAAGTACCCCTGGTGATAAATTTATACCGGAGTATAGGTCTATAACAATGTCACTTTAAAACAATCGCAGTATAGACTTTACCTCTTCAATCCAAACGCGGTATAAAAACGAGGCCTTTGAACATATCACACGAGAAATTTGTTGTTGTGTGTTGTTGTGGTTTTTATTTTTGTTTAAAAATTTCAAAAAGCGTTACTACTTGGAGTTTCTTTTTATGATAAATCCTTGGGGTATGTTAGGGATATGTAGAAACTGATTCTATACCAGATTAATTAATTTTTTAGTGCCGGAAATTGAAATAAATGATGTACCATGTTAACGCCATTATGACGTCTATCTGACGTTGATTGAACAGCATGTGTCGGTTATGTTTGTAATAAACACAACGAAAAAAGGACAGACAGGCAGATATGGTTAAGGTAGATGCGTTTTTATCAAAATAATATAAGAAGAGTTTATTTTTATACTCAAAGTACTTAAGGTTGCATTCTGAAATTGTCCAGAAATTCATTGAAATGAACTGTGTCCTGAAGGAAATGAATGTTTCTTAGTC
>JAUCNQ010116708.1:0-11071 GCA_032352715.1 Bougainvillia muscus
ATCAACGATTTCGATGACTTTTTGCGGAAGTTATTTTTGCGGATTAGGGGCAAAAACGCAAAAATAAATTCCGCAAAGATTTCTTCCGCAATAATTTCTTCCCGCATAAATATCTTCCCTTAAGGTATCTATATTTTTTTAAGGGTCCGAGTCAAAAGACTTTTGTTTGAGATAGCCGTATTTCAGACGTTATTGTGCTGCCAAACAAGGGCAATGGGGAAGCGAAAGGGAAACGACCGAATGGTCTGGTCGCTTCAGGCTTCCCCGATATATATGTCTTTACTAAATCAACCTTGTTCCCTGGGCCTTTTGTTTCTTTTTTTAAAATCCTGACGGCCAGGATAAAAAGAAACAAAAGGCCTTGGGAACAGGTTGCTACTAAATGTATTTTTTCCGAAAGACTGCAGGCGTTCAAGATAAATTCAAAAATTACCGCTATAGACCCGATTCGTGTTCCTTTTTCTTTTGAATTTGAGAAGTTATCATCCCTTATTTCATCGATCAGAGTTTCTTTCTCGATCTTTATTCGTAGGTCGTTATAATTTCATCAACATTTTCAATTCTAAAAGTAATTACGTACTAAATAGACATTAGGTCATTTTTTTCCCGCCAAAAGGTCAACGGACGGTCTACAACTATGTTTCAGTTGTAAAAGGCCAACGAGCCAGTTAAGGACATTAACTCGAAATCAGAGATCATAGTAGTAAAAGAAGGCTTCAGTGGGTGCATAAAAGTAAAACTGCCACTCCGGAATTTAGAACAATTCGCCAGAACTTAACGGTTTAGCACACCCGCCTTTTCGCTGACTCTTCGACATTCCATCTGTCGCCACGGCCTTTTACACTTATTGATTTCCTGTGTTCATTATGCCTTAAGTAGATTTTTAAACGCTTCACAACGTGTAATGAATGTTTAAAGGATGAAAGATTTCAACGAGAAGAAAACATAAATATTTCACTCCGTAAACTAAAAATACATATTTTGATACCCAGAGGTGTTCAAAAGTGCTGAACATAATCCATTGTTAATCCGCTTTCAAGCAACTTGGACGAAACCAAGGGGACCAAAGAATTTGTTCGAGTTAGAGAGCGAAAATTAGGTTGGAATCTATTGAAATGTCCAAGGAGATAGAGAGAAGTTCGAGATAGAGGGATAGAGGGTGTTCGAGATAGAGAGTGTCCACTGTTAGTCAATCCTCGGGAATTATGAATTTTTGCAATTTGCCAAAGTCAACGAAAGGGAATTTAAGGTAATCCCAATAAAAGGGATGTTTGAAGTGTTCATTAAGTATATTCCGGCCTTAATTCTACCCTGAGGTGCTGCTTTCTTTTTACAGTTAGTCCGCACTTAGCTAGTAACGTATACAGTTTGATGAAAGAACGATGCCTACGCCCTATAGGAAACACTTTCTGCAAGGAAATAACATTTGAAGTGCCAACACCAACAGTCAAAAACAAAAACCTGAAAATCTGGGGTACCTATATCTGACGTCTACCTGAAATACTCTAGCAGCCCCAAAAGGTTTAAATCACGCTTTGTTGTGGATAAATGAATATTATCAGGGAAAATAAGGAATTCCTTACTACTTACTTTCATACAACTAAGAAAGCACCCATATGAGGTATATTATACCCCCATTTATTTTGCACACCAGGGAAGCTAAGCAGATCATGTCCTAATAGTTTTCCAGGCAAATTGTCTGGCATTCCCCCTTTTGCAATCCCCTGCAACCTCGCCCCCTTTAAATAAGGGCGTCTGTACTAAAATTAAAAAAATTAAAAAAAAACGACAGTTGTCTCTTGTCGACTAGTGAAGATATATTTTTCTGGGTTACACAGTGTTCCTGAAACGGTAAAAAATTAAATAATAAAATCTACGATGTTTTTCGAAGTATAGAGTAAATGATCCGAAATGTACGAAAAGTACTAAATCCGTAGTTTGCACTGAAATTTCGTCGATTTGTTTCAGTCGATATAACTTTTAACCAAGAACATTTCTCGAGTAAGAATTACTGCGACTGACACAGGTGAAATCTTCATGGTATGCCAAGGAATCCAAAAACTCATCGAAACTATTCATGTAGCGTCATCCATTTCATTTCACCGGATGTTCCCATGATCAGCTTAAATTTTTCAAATCGTTTACAATAAATAATTCCCACATGAGAAATATTATCGACACAAATCATCATGTAATAGTAATAAACTTCGATGTCCTATTAACAAACAAAAGAAATTTCCTCACTCTCCAACACACGCTTACTAAAGAAGAAAAAACTGAAATTAACTAAAAATGTAATCTCTATATCAGAAAAAAGTGAGGTCTTTATGAGGGCACTTCTCTATGTTAAAGAGTTGGTAGAGATGCCTAGAAAATCATGCGCCGTATAACTTCGAGTAAACGTCTCTTTTTCCTATACGCCCATCTCTAATAAACGCATTCCTCCATTTATTTAACAAATGTGAAATCTTTAAATGTCCCTTCTATATAACGACCCCTTTAAAAAGATTTATAGATACGAAAAGTTGTACCTTAAGGGAAGAGATTATTTGCGAAATTTATTTTTGCGATTCAGCGCCTCTAAGATGTTGTATTTTGCGGAAGAAATTTTTGCGATTCAGGGATTTCCCATAAATTTTACGGCTTTCTGACATTGTTACTTTTCCAAAATATTCCTCCAGATCAGCGAAAAAAGATTGATAGAGATGAAAAAACATAGCAAATAGCGCTTTATTCTTGCGATTGACCAATTATGAAACATTTTGCGAAAGAAAGCTTTGCGATTGACCAATTTTGAAAACTTTTGCGGAAAAGATTTTTGCTAATAGGGGTTAAAATCGCAAAAATAAATTCCGCAAAATTTCTTCCGCAAGAATTCCTTCCGCAAAAAATTTCTTCCCTTAAGGTATATATCCTTATCTACTTAAGCATAACAGTCAAATGTACGAGGTTTTTGTTCTGAAAAGCTATTGTCAGGCTCGGAAATTTGTTTGAGTATACCTTATAGAGACATAGTTACACTTAATTAAAAAAAAATCGACAAAATATAGTAAACGCCCCGGGCGTCCATTCGAAGAAATGCGGCATGTCCCTTATATTTACTGTATCTATACATAGAGTTGTATTTTCACTACACGGAATGGAAACGGCAACAGAAAGTGAATTGTCATGAAATTTGGCTGTTTCAATTCTACTTTTCGAAACGGAAAGAACGGAACAAATAGTGATAGAAATGTTTTACACTATAGACATTGCAATCCGCTTTCTGTTTCCATCTATTCTATCAGACTAATGAAACAAAACGCTGATGCATAATAAGAAGCGTAAATATACTAGAATAATAAGAAGTATTGCCCACAGTAAATGCTCGATTTACCCTAAGCGTACATTAGCGCGTACACAATTCAGCGAAGTTAGCGCTTTTCTTAATATTCTCACAAAATATTTGCAAAAATCACTGTTCGCCAATTTAAAAAGTCGCGAACATTTTTGAAATGCTTTAAATTTAAGTTGTAAAAATTCGCGATTATTACCTTGTGCTTAGAATTTATTAAAGTAAAGTATTTACTCCTAATGATGGTTGGCGACATTAAAAACTCGCAAAGACTTTCAAAAATTGCAAATTCGCAAAAATAAAAATTCTGAGAAATGATTTTCTTGGTGTTCGGGAAATTTTATTTTTTTGCTCATTTAACCATTTGGCACCACAGCAGGGATGAATTCTTTATAAGTTACTTTTAGATTTGCTAAAGAGTTACTTTAAAGGCAGAAATTCTCGCGATTCCTGGCTATTTTCGCAAGAGTAAATGTCATGAAAGATATAATTTTGCAAACCGCGAAAGCAAAAGCCGCAAACTTTTTGGCTTTTTATGTTTTCTTTCTCGATTTTCTTCTTTGATAGCTATTTCCATAAGTTGTTTTATATTTTAATCATTTCTTCTAGCATTCCTTATAGATTCTTAACTAACTAGATGCGTTTCCAGTATAATAATATGAGGCCGAAAGTTGACGTAGGAAATGCTTTTCTCCAGTAAGAATTTGGCCTGTTTTTGAATTCGCGAAAATAAAAAAACGCGAAGAATTTCCCCTTCTGGAAAACTTAAACCGCGAAGAAATTCAATGTTTTAAGACACGAAATTAAAAGCTCGCAACAAGTTCTTTCTTCAGGTATCTGCTCCTAGAATGAATCTGTAAAATAGGGCATTTAATCGAGCATTTACAGTTTGTGACGTTATAACAAAATACATTAGGGACTGTCTCAAAAATTCGCTTAAATTCGCTTCATTCCTAATAATTTTCACCTCAGATGAAGTGTTATTGTAACACTTACGTGTTACAATAACACTTCATCTAAGGTGAAAATAAAGCGATTTGCTAAGCGAATTTAAGCGAATTTTTGAGACGAACCCTTACGGTTAGATGTTTTTAACCATGAAATACCAAGTTATTCGGACTTTTCGCGACTCTCACAGGTATTCATTTTTTTTCTCAGAGAAAGTTTGGCACCTGGAAAAGCATTGTCCCTATAACATTGAAAGGTCCCTAATTGAAAGTTAAAAAGCTTTAGTCCAAGAAAACTTTCTACTGACTTTTCCACAACTTTGCTTCTAAAATGGTGGGAAAGTCGCTGGAAAAGTTAAACAGTCCAACTAATAATTACTTCTAAAATCACATTGACCTTTAGTAAAAAACATAGAAAGAAGGAAAAAACTGAAAAAGACTCGCAGAAGAACAAGCTTGCTCAGTTTTCCAGGTTGATGAAAAACTTAATATTCATTGTCTGCAAAGCATTTTCATAGTCAAAACATCCAACTACGTAGAACATGAACAGATGCACAAACAAAAAGCCAACAAATTAATAAAGTCATCTACAGTATCTCTCGTATTAGCATAAATATTTGAGACATATATATTACAAGCTCATAATAGGAGCATCAGAAAGCACCCACAGTTCTTCATGTGTTAAATGGTATAACATGTTGTCATTTAAATCGGAGAAAGATTCGTATTGTCTCGGTAAGCGTAAAATCTTGAAACAAGTTTCACCGATTGGTCTAACATGATCCTTTGGGTGATCTACAAATTCAACTTTAATCTTCTCATCTGGTACTAAGTTCTCTGAGCCCGTAACAAAGCGTATTAACTGATGAAGCGTATCTTTTTCAGCGGAACGGATGAATCTATGGAACCAAGTTGCGACTTTTTGATCAGCCTGAGAATTCTCATTTATATCCAATAACTTCAAAATACGGGTTGGTGTAGGGACTGTTATTGATCGTAAAGCATCAAACATACCTGGCGTCACATTACGCCAGAAAGGGCCCATGCCCGACAAAATTTCAGTCATAGCAAAGCTTGGAAGCCTTATTAAACTAACTTCTGCTGCTTTAATGCAAAGATCTAAAATATTATCTTTGGTAGGTTGAATGTAAACATGAGCCTCAGACAAGATATCAATGAATACTTGAGGATTTACCTTTGCTCCGTTGGCAAAAGATCTTATCAACAATGCCTCCTTAGAAGTAACATATTGCAAATAGGATTTCAACAGTTCTTCTTTTTCAATCGTACGGTAAAGAACATGTTTCAAAGCTACATGTGCAATGCGGAATGGGTAAACATTATAGAAAAGAAATCCACTTGTTATAATTTTCCCAATACTTTCTAGTTCCTCAGTGTTTATTGTGGGCATAGGGACTTTCTCAAAAGTTCCAACAAATTTTTTGTAGAGTGCTTTATAGAAAAAAGTGAATGCGTCCCTTGAAACACCATCACCAGATGCATCTTCACCGTCGATAGTAATCATAACTTTCTGATTAACTTTATACCTTCTGCTGCTAAAATACTTGATCATGTCCTCATAAACACTATCCCTGTTCACAGTAAGATGTTGAATATCGTTGGTTAGGGATGGAACTTTTTCAGATCGTAATGTTTGCAGCTTTGTATATTCTTCACTAAACTCCTCCTCTTCTTCAGTGCCAAAACCAAAAAAAGCAACCGAGCCATTTCCACTCATGTTCACTGGAGCTTCGCACTCTCTTGTGTTAAAAGTACCTGTTTCAACATCCACTTCGGGTGATTTTACAGTGCCATCATACGATATTATTTCAAAATATTCCGGCTCCAAAGAGAGACTCCCGACCCAGTCGTATACACTTACAAATTTACCGGTAGCAATGAATAGTCTAGTTTTAGTTCCTTCAGTTGGGTGTCTTATTGTAATTACAACATGATCATCATATAACTCTGGCTCTTCCGGAACTCTTGATTTCCTAGCATCTCTCAGTTCCCTTAGCCGCATTTGTTCTCTCTCCCTCTCCAGTCTCAAGCTTTCTGCAAGTTCTCTGTCTTGTGCTTCTCTTTGAGCCCGTGCTTCTTCTCGCTCTTGATCTCTTCTCAAGCCTTCCGCAAATTCTTTGTCTTGTTCTTCCCGCAGAGTCGCTCTCATCTGAGGTGTTCCCATTACGTTTGAATGAAGGTGTTGGTTCTGCGGAGAATCTGTTATTGACGAATCAGATGGTATTACAATAGG
Organism: Bougainvillia muscus; assembly: GCA_032352715.1. Taxonomy (NCBI): domain Eukaryota; kingdom Metazoa; phylum Cnidaria; class Hydrozoa; order Anthoathecata; family Bougainvilliidae; genus Bougainvillia; species Bougainvillia muscus. The sequence continues at coordinate 6,536 of JAUCNQ010116708.1, forward strand.
GGAGGAACGAGAAGATGTTGGAGCACTTGGATAAAATGAATAACTCCTTGCAGGTGTTGAGTTTGGAATATTGAAATCCTCTAAATCAGAATCATCATCATAATCCGTAGAAGCAGAGAGGAGATCACTTAAATGTTTGCCTTTGGTTCTAAAGTACATGGTAACTCTACTAATGGTATTAATAGCAAGGTAATTTTCTATGGTAAATGGAATCGGTAAATGCTCATTGCCGGAATCGGTGAGTGTTCTTTCGATAACTTCACGCCTCTCATCTACTAAGTAGAAGTTTACACTGCTTTCTAATCCGAAGTATATCTGAGGTTTTCTCCTATTCCAAAAAATGTTCATGCATCTTTCCATGATATCATCATATGTATCGGACATATGGAATCGTTCGTTATGCATTCCGCCACCTCTTCCTGATTTCACTTGACAAAACTTTCTTTTCGGCTTACTGTAGTGTTCCCACTTCAAGTAAATAACTTTTTGAGGGGGGTCAGGTGCTTTTCTCTTTGAATGTGATTTCTTTTTCGTATTTTCTTCAGAACGCGTTTTCTTCCCAACTGACACAATTTCTTTTAACTCTCTTTTTCTTACATCTATATCACCCTGTTCGCACATTACTCTCAATCTAACAATATGACCATCAAATTGTAAACCATGTCTTTTTAAAATTTTATCAGGAGCATGAATCACTGCTTCTTCATTTAACTAGAAGGAAAATAAACACTAAAATTTATTCTGTATCAAGAAATATATGAAAGATGAAGGAAATTACATTTAACAAGTGAAGTGACGAAAAAAGGGCGAGGTTGCAGCATGAAAAAAATTGTATTGGCTCTTATCAGTGTTCTTTCTTAGTAAAAGTTTTCTCAGTGGAAATTTGAAAGAGTATGTAAAACTAAAGATTGTGTTTATGCAAAACTATGTATACTGAAAAAATGACATTTTTTTTCTCTCACCGGTATGAATTATTGTACTGTTTTTTCATTTTTACAGAAGGAAGAACTCGTCATGGATCAAAATCTAACAACAGGGGAGTCCGAGCTTTGTCATTATTATTGTCCAGGCTAAAGCGAATTATGGATGGGGCCATTCATAAAGTATGTACGCAGAAATTAGGCCAGTTTTTGATCCCCCACCCTTTCAGCAGGTATATAGGATCCTTCCCCATTGTACGTACGCTTTTTTCCCATACCCACTCCCCAGCCCACTCCCCCACCCAACCCCCCGCCCCACAAAAAAAAGAACCAAACAAACCTTTGTCATTGGATACAAAATACAATATAAACATGGGATATACAAGGATTGTTAAGCGCATAAAACAAATGCCTATCCTTCATCATAAAAAACTTTGGCAGATAATTATGAGAAGAAGAAGAGTCGCAGAAGTGAACTTTTTTATAGGTTAAGCAAATTAGCCTGAAACAGTGGATATACAGGAAAATTATGAATGAAAGCTTCAAAAATATTTTTGAAAAACGTACGCACAATACACACCGCCTCGCCGCGTATGCTATGATACGCTTTTGGTCCATCCCTCCCACCTCCTAAAAGCGTGAATACTTTACGGATGGTTTCAGATTGATGCTTCAGCCTAAATCCATGCATACCTTTTCTTGCTTGAAATTTTGAATCACTGATTCCTGTACTCCTATGACTCTCAAATATTCAGCAACCTAAACAAACACAGAAATAGAAATATAGTTATATATAGTATAATTATGTAGGAAAAGAATTAACTCTTTGGACTGATAATAACTTTTTTATAATAATTTTTTTTTGCTTTCGTATTCAATGATTAAAAATTCAGGATGTTAAAGAATCATTTGTAAAAAATAGTTCTATCACTTTAAAGAAAGAAACTTTTGTGGAAGAAACTTCCGTGATTTCGCAAATTTTTGGCAAAATTGAGAAAGTTTATTCCTGCAAAGGGATCTATTCGCAAAAGTTTTTTGCGAAATATCCAAATAGCGCGACCAATTCCCAGGGCAATTTATCTCTTTCTGATTTGCGGAACAGCGAGCTGAAATTGGCCCTGGCATTGCAAGATGAATTGTAGAGTGTGATTGGTTTACAGTAATTTCTTAATGGCAGTATGAACAAATCATAAATCAGTAAATGATTGCAGAAGAAGAAGATGGTGAGCTTAGAAGTGATCCATAAGATATTTCTAACAGATATTGCTTAGCTACATCTATGTGTGTAACAGTAATAAACATATATTATAACTATTAAAAGCTTCTTCAGTTTCAAAGGATCTGCTAGAAGAAACTCTAGCTAGATATGGTAGCTAACATTGGATGGAAAATGATCATGGTAACAGAAGTAGAAAAGAAGATATTTTATTTATATGTTTCTTGTGCTGTGAGTGTTTTTATTTATTTGGATTGAGATGAATGATAATGTTAATGAATTGCTGCTGGAGGAGGGAGGTGGAGTTTTACGAAGAGTTGGCGCCCCCGTAGAAAAATATGCAAAAATCCAAAATGTATTTTGTTTTTCTTGTTGCATTGATGAATTTCCATGTATAGCTAATAATATTATAAGAATATTATGCTAGTTATATATATGCCTTTATAAATGGTATAACATTTCAGGGCGGTATTAAATTTCATAAATTTCACTCAAATTTGAAAATTTCCAGTACCCTCTTGGAAATTATGTTGGATTTTTGTTGTTTCGTAATCGGAAAAAGATTCCAAAAAGACCATTACAGTATTACTGTATAGAAAATGAGACAGATGAAAACCTAAAAAACTCCTCAAAACTCTTCAAATTTTGATATGAAATGTTACTGAAGAGGTTCCTTCAAAAAAGAACCGAAAGCCTCCTCTAATATACTATATTCTCCTCATTTTTCTTTTTCAAATGAGTATGGCAAACCTTGACGAACACTATTTTATTATTAATACGTTATTTGTACTTAGTTTTGCGGAAGAAATTCTAGTGGAACATATAATTGCGGTATTTTGCAACAAATCCACCAAAACTTGTCTCACAAATTCACAATTAAAGAGGTCGATCCGCAAAAATTTGTCCCGCTATTATTATATTAGGTTGTTTTTTTTAAGTTTACACACCATTTAAAAATCCTTTTCATTTCAAATTAAGTAGGCTAAATAGAACGAGTTTAAGTGATACAAGTGCTAAAGATGAGGATGATATCTCAGATAGAAACATTTTCGATGTACAGTACTTATTGATATACAACAAAAAAAATTAGCTCGTTATTTTCCTGTTTCTTCACTTACCTGAATTCTCAAATATAAATCCGCAAAAATAAGCGGTAAAATTAATCCTGCAATTAATTTTTCGCAAACAATTTCTGAAAATAAGGTACCTTATTGGTATAAAATTTTGAGGTGAGTACCCGTAAAAAACTATGCGATACTAGCGATTTACAAAAGTAAATGCTTACAAAAATTGTATTCTTGTCCTTTAATTCCCCTTTGCATTATTTTCTACAGTATACATTTTTTTATGAAAATATTGAATTTGCAATTTGTAAATATTGAGTTTGTAAAAAGAAATACCCACAAAATGCTGTCTGTCACTAGCAAAAATAAGTACCCACAATAAGGTATATTGTCGGAAATTTTGAAACTTTGATGTTTTGAAGAAACTGCTTTAGGTGGATCAAAAATATTTATACCATAGGAAGGGACCCCTGTTAGGTGTTGATGTTATACCAACCAAATATTGAAATATTATTAGCCGGCATATGATTTTGAGAATAATGTAGTATTCTTTTTTAAACCGTAAAAGGGGTAAAAAAGAATATTGGATGGGTAAAATAGAATAATCAACTTAGCAAGCCTCAACAAAGTATATGAATATTTTTTTGGTACTAATAAAGTCCCTAGATCCTAGAAAAATATACTAGTCATAAATATATTTCTAAACGAAGGTTTGATTTCACTTTATGCCAATTTTAAAGTAAAATATTATAATTTCGGAGAGCTTTTGTCACACATTTATGAAAAAAATATATATATATCTGGGTGTTTTTACCCCAAAGCAGTACAAAAATTTTGGGTAAAAATGAACATAAGTATAGTCATATCAAAGCCAGGTCAAGTAAGTATGTTAATAATGGTGGTGGTGAACTAGGTTATACTCCACTGTGTTACTAATAATATGCGTCCATCACTTCTTGTCATCTAACCTCTGTATTCTGAGAAATGAAAAGTGGAGAAAACAGCCAATTTAATTTGGCTATTTTCTATGTACCTAAAACTTCATTGTTGTAGTACTCCCACCTCAGTGATAAAGAATACAATTTTTTCTGATTAAAACATCCAGTTAATCATCTATATTTCTCTCTCTAAATCACATTATTCTATTTTACCCCCTGACTATATAACTGTATATTTTCTGCTCTTTTTACAATGAAAGTTGACGAATTTGAATGTTCTCTTATGAGCAGCTCTGGTGATACAAAACCTGATACGTAAAACACTAATAATAATAATAATAATAATAAATAATATTTATAGTGGCTAGCCCGGAAAATCACAAGGACATATAGTCAGA
>JAUCNQ010116719.1:0-11070 GCA_032352715.1 Bougainvillia muscus
GTACCCCCCCCCATGCCTACGTGTAACCTTTGCCCCCCCCATGCACAATAGGGTTAAAGCGTGTATGACCATTTTGTTACAATGAGGCGTTAAAGGGTTAAAATTTCTAGTTTTTATTGTGATGCTCTGACTATGGCTGGATCCTCCACTAGAGAGTAATAACTTTTTATCTCCATTATACTGCTTTGGCTAGGTTAAAGCACTGCATGAAAATCGGGATAATCATTTCGGATTATACAAGACTATTTGACATTTAGAGAAAATCTTGAACACATTTTCATTTTGCAAAATAGTGAAATGTAATCCGAAATGGCTGGTAACACTTACAACTGACTGTTCATATCTGGCTGACGATACATATAATAATCTGACGATACTTATAATAACTGATTGGCTATATTTATAAGCTACAACTACGAATACAAATAATTGACCGGGAGTATTCACCAATGGCTGAGAATAGTTAAAACTGACTGCATCGGCGGCGCAATGAATCTGAAGCTGGCAGGCAGAGATTTAGTGACTCCCCGTGGCCAGGGGCAGATCTAAAGGTAGTCAACCTAGTCAATGTGACTAACCCTACAAAAGTGATTAGCGTACCAAAAGAAATCATATGTCTTACAGAAAAAAGAGATCTTCCAGTTTTATGGCACTTTTCACATTCACATTCAGGTCCTTGTTTTTGACAGCAAGATCTTCCGCATAGTTTCCAGTGGATAGTATTTATGACTAATCGTACTTCAAGAATTCATATCATTGACCCAACCTACCCTGGGTTTGAACTAGGCGTACCCTGGGACTCTGACTAGGCCTACCGTGGGTTTACAAACAAAAATATGTGCTGTAAATCCGAAGCCTATGAAATAAAAACATTCGCAAATGACGACCAGGCGTTCGAAATTAAAATCCACATTCGATTCGTAAACATAACAAAATAGCAATCACACACAGGCATCTGTGTGAATGAAGAGAAGAGAACATTATAAAATAAATTCTGAAAAGTTTGTTGACCAGACTTTTTTATTGTATACGCATTTATATTTTATCATAATCACAAGATAAGTGTCTCACTTTTTTCTTGGGACTAAATGCTTTTTTATATGAGTGAGTTTTATGTTTAACGTGGTTAACTTCCGAAAGTTCGAGGAACTTATTTCCAGGAGGGACCACGGCTTAAGTTGAAGGCCCTGGAGTATTTAATGCTCTTCTGAGCGTCACGACCCACTGAAGGGTAGGTACTCTCCTAGACAACCTCCTGCAACACCCAATGATCACTGTGAACCATCTACCCAATTTTCCTCACATGGTATGGGTTGACCCGAGGAACAGCTTTTCAGATATGATCCCAAGCATGCCGAGTACGGGTTTCGAACCCTCGACCATCAGATTACAAATCCGATGACTTGACCACTAGGCCATGCTCGCACTATGTGGCATAACATATGTGGCATAACAAATAAATTGGAGCTAAAGGTATTCAAGTGCAAGAAGGACAACAAAAGAAAAGAGGAAGAATTATTTGATAGAGGTTAGGCTATTAATTTATTTATCGATATCCTTCTTTATACTACAGTCAACTCCCGCTCTCTCGGATTCTTAAGGGACCGCGAGAAAAGTTCGAGATAGCGAGAAGTTCGAGATAGCGAAGAAGATCATAGTTTCAAAAATCTCTGAGAATCTTCCCTTTCGCAATATCTTGTAGTTCATTGCACTTTTCAAGTAATATGTTTACATAAGTTTCCTTTTCGACATCCTCAAAACCATTCGATCTAACACAAAATAAAACAAAACACAATAGAGTGGTTTCTTTGAAAAAGTTCGAGATATCGAATGAAATGTGCCAAAATGCGCTGACCGAAGATATGGTTCGAGATAGCGGGAAGTTCGTGATAGCGCGTGTTCGAGATAGCGGTAGCTTTAATAAGGCATCAGACCGTAAGTGCTAAAGGGACGGAGAACTTTGTTCGAGATAGCGGGATGTTCTAGATAGCGCGAGTTGACTGTATACTTCATTAGAGTCTTGTTCAAATATAATATACAATATAATGGACAATTTAAAAAACATTATTACAGAAAACAAGCAGCGGAAAAGCTTAAGATTGAGTTTACATACTTCAGCAGGCGGGAAGGTGTAGGCGCCCCCAACCCTCAGTTCTAATTAATGAAACCCAACGGCCTCATGAATGCCACCTTCGCTGGCATTAACGTCAATCCTAGACAATACGGGAATAACCAAAAATAGTTTTCGAATCCCGGAAAATGAATTTTCTACACCGAAATTTGCTGCTGTCAAGTGTCCTTCCTGTAAGAATACATTAAATCTTTCCTGTAAGAATTCAGTCAATATTACCGCTACTAAATCGGATAAATAATTTAAAAAGAAAGTCTACTTAGCAAAAAGTAGTATCTTTCCGTTGTATTTCGTTATAGCAAAACTATAATTCCGTGCAGATAATCCCGCCTTCATTTAATCTATGTTGATTTTTATTGTAAACTTTTAATCCATTTATGATGTCGAGAAATTTTCTTATGTTCTCCTTTCAGGATTTTATCAAACAACCTGCTGGAGTTTTACTCCAGATTTCAGGAAGTTGCTTGATAAAATCGTTAAGGGATAACATAACTTCCTATACAGTAAGATTCCACTCCTTTATTGCAAAATCATAATTGGGTTGAAATTTCTAGTAGATTTCTTAGAATTTAATTATACGATGTATTTCATTTATGGCGAAATTTTAATTCAGATAAGGTTTCCTTATAATAGAGTTATTGTATGTAATTATTTCCAAAACGTTGTTTCAGCGTTGTGTGCCAGCTGGGATTAAGTTCTCATTCGTAATCCTCTGACTAAGGATGGATTAAGTCACTGAAGAAATTGTGTTCTTTAGCTAACAAATGACGGATGTTCATATAGATCAAAATGATAATTCGACACTACATGAATCTTGGGATATCCTGTTTTGGATTACGTATAATTATTTGACATTTAGAACTCGTTTACATGAAAACTTTCTATAGGCGAAATGAACTGTCATGGCTTCTGTGATTGGTTAAATTTTTCCGTCGGACAGTTCATTTCGCCCGCAACGATTTTCCATGTAAACGAGTCCTTAGAAAAAATCTGTTCAAGATTTTCTTTCGGGCCGTCTCAAAAGTTCACTTAAATTCGTTTCACAAATCGCTTCATTTTCACCTCAGATGAAGTGTTAATTGTGAAGCTAATTTAAACAAATTTTTGAGACGGTTCCTTAGTGCTGAATTCAGACTATTCTTTTTGTAATTCACAACAGTAAATGAAATTTCAAAATCTTTAAGTTTTAATCACTGTATATTAAGCTATTGAGAATTGCAACTTTTTGTTTTCCATCGTAATAACCTGCCTAGGGATGGATAAGCCACTCAGGTCAGTGGTGGACTCCGTCGGAGCTATTCCAAGCACTAAGCTAACGACTAAACTAATTAACTAACGACTAAGGGTTCGTCTCAAAAATTAGCTTAAATTCGCTTCACAATTCGCTTGATTACTATTAATTTTCCTCTCAGATGAAGTGTTATTGTGCATACTTTGTATACGTGATCTATGGTTATAATTTCTTGTTTTTTACTTTATTAGAGATGCCCTTTGGCAACTTACAAACATTTATCTATAAACCACATTATGATATATAAATTCTAATAAGAAAAAAAAATTGTTTCTTTGTAGACATTTTTAGACATTTGTAGACATTTGTTTCTTTGTAGACATATATGTATAATCTATTATTATCAATTATGTTGCGTGCAAACAAGTCTACAAAGTGGAGACACATTATTACCAGAAATGGTAAAAAGGGATGTGCCACCATTTTGTAAAGTTTTTATTAATTATTTAAGGTATATAAATAATAAAAACGACAGAAAACGGTTAAAATGGGACAGAAGAATGTTTAATTCAAATCTAGTTTATTTATTATCAAGTCAGTATTTTGTTTACGTATAGAAGAACGTTTTCAAATGTGATCAGTATTTGAGTTATTTTTGCAAAATTTATTCCATAAATTAGGTCCTTCAAGGCAAAGGGAGTTAATTCCAAACCGGGAAGTCAGGATTCTAGGGCAGTAAAAAAAGTATAGAGATCTAGTCTTGCCAGATGTAACGTCTGCATTTCGTTTGAATAGTTCGTTTAGACTACTAGGAGCAGTTTTGTTGAAAACTTGGACCATTGTCTTTCATATTCAATCACATCGTTAAGTTTTAGTATGTTTACTTGCTTATTTAGTGCTGTGGTATTTTCATTTGATCTTCAAAACAAATAATGCATAATTTAAGTTTTTGTATAGTTTATGTTCTAAATCAGCTTTGGTTCTTATTTTCCTTCTCCATTCCATCCCATCTTGCTGATTAGTTGTCGATTCTGCAGAATCGACAACTAACCAGCAAGATGGGTTTGATGGCGAAGAAAAATGAAATCAAAAGAAATATTTTTTTTTTGCATTAGAAGAAATAACATAATTTTTTTCCGGGGTTAATTTTCACGAAAATAGAATTTGCTTTTAACAGGTGGCAATATCCAAATTGTTTTATAAGAATATTATTTTTTTCGATACCAGCTTAAAATTTGCGAAAAAATGATATATAACAATACATAATTAGAAATAAATGAAAATTCGCTAAATTTTTCTTCTACCTCCTGTTGACAATTAAGTCACTATCTCTTTTCCGCAAAAAATTAAGGATTTTTCTTCCCGAAATGTTTTAGATAGATTTTGGAGAAAAGTCACAACATTTGAGGCAAAAATAATTAGTGGTTCAGAAGTTACGCTTAATAATGTCAAAGGACAGGCGAAATCCGGAAAAGGTCCTCGTTTTTTTGGATTTTTTTTGAAGGAAGGAGGATGAAAGTCATCATAGCAACGAGAAAAGGCAGTCGTCAGTCATTAAATTTGTAAAAGTAGTCTTCAAAATGTATATTTATAATTTTACAAATCGTGAATATGGGTATATAATTATTTATTGTTAGTGTTATATCAGTGTTGGAGCTGGTTAGCTTCCTGATTTTACATGTAATATGGCAAACAAGAGTTATTTTTTGTATAAAACATTTCTTTCGAAATAACAATTCCACCTCTAAGTTTTAGAACAAAAGAATGACCACACAAAAATGATGTTTTGCTTTTAAGATTTTATCAAAGGAGTTTTGGGAACTATGCAGTGAATAATTCAATACCATTTAATATACGAAACAAAAACAAATGCTCTTATTTCAACCTAATACCCAGGGTGTTTTTCTCTAATGAAGACGACATCTTCATAATCAGAAAGAGAAAAACGGACCTGGGTACGAGGATGCACTTAATATTTATCTTTTAACTTTCATCAGATTAAAATTTACAACAACAAAGAAACATATTTTACAACAGTGTTAACTGATGTAAGTAAATATCTCAAACACTTGTAACAATACGGTAACAACATGAGTTACCAAAAGTAGCATTTTCTGGCAGGATTTACGTACATTTTCACCTGCGGAGATCTTAGCTCTTTCTTGATGTATTTGCAAAATTTCAAAAGGCTACTACTCTACATTTCTCAATGTTTTATCCAGGTACAAACTGTGTTTTTTTCAAGCAATACGGCAAATATTTACCTCTATTTCGGCACTGCTTTCGTGAGCTAGGGTGCACTAAAATTATAAATTATATCCTCACGTACATGATTTTGAAAGAAAGGTTGAATATAGAAGATATAGCTTGAAGTCCACAGTTATGCCTCTTACCAGTGCGGAATAACCACTGTTCAAAGAGAGGAGCCTTTTAGGAATAATTAATCCTCGTTGGTGATGGAAGAAAAATTCCTTGCTTCAAAAATGACACTTCCAATAATAATCCCATACATACTAAATCTCATACTTTGCACAGTGAATGATATAAATGCAAACTTTCAGTTCCGTTCAAACAATCCTAATTAACCCTGTTTCCTCTGGGCTCCTGCGAGAACTTATTTCCTCTGTGGTGGCACATTTTCCTCCTACGTTACTTCCGTCAGGATAACTTTTAGAAGTTGAAACTTGGCATAGATATAGTACTCAGTAAGTACTTTCCAAAAGACCAATTTTTGTATGCTGACATCATCTTGTTTTTCTGACGTCATCAATATATATCGTGATATTTTGCAAGAGTTATTAAAAAAATTCTGAAATTCTGACAGGGGGGCATATCTGCCTGAAATTCCACCAACAAATCTTAAACAAGATAGAATACACGAATAAGTAATCTGGAGATACCTAAATACTCAAAATGACAGATACACTTTTTTGGTCCCTAGGGAAATGTTCTGTCCTTCTAATGCTTTATCTGTACTACCTGCAAGCAGGCATTCACCAACTGAATACGTATGTACCGATACCGTTTGTATAGGTAATTGCAAATTAATGATTGACACGATGTGTTTTGGATCTGAGTAATAAATCATATCTTTATACAATGATAAAGCCCAATTCACATTCACGTAAATGTTTTACGTAAGCCTTACGACAAAACGGTGTTCCTTCATTCTTAAACTCACGAAAAAATTAAGTGTGTGTGCTTAATTAGAATTCTTCGTAACGTCTTAAAATAATTTTCCAAAGAAAAAAAATAATGTTTGATAACAATTCTAAGGACTGGAATAAAAAAGGATGAAAGAAACTGATACCTTTATTCATTTAAAATCAAAACGACGTTACACAATTTCGAATTTAATCAAAACATAATATAAAAAAAAACAGTTTTAACTATCAAGGGGTAATTTTTTGTCGTAGAATATTCACGTATATGTGGGGGCAAGCGTTCGTAAAGGGGTTGCGAAAAACATATTTTCTCCGTAAGCCCATACATTTAAATTTTACGTGCATGGAAGTTGGTCTGAGATAATATAATTACACGATATTTACCCTTTTTTATAAGCAACTTTAGGTCAGGTCCAAATACCAAAAATTAGTTAGTATGAACTTGAATTTGAGTATTCAAAGTTGCTAAACAGTAGATTAACATCAACATCTATTAAAAATAAAATAACGAAAAACGAATAATTCTGGGGCCTTTATTTCTTTAAAGTTACAAAAGTTGCTTATGGTTGGAGTATCAAAAGTTGCTTAAATATTTACTATTTGAGTACTGATTGCTTTTAAATTGGCTGCTTATAAAATAAATTGTATGTTACAAATAGTACCATTTTCATCACAGTAGAATTATCTTTTGTATGTTCTGAATGAAAATAGAAACAAATTTCTATACGAATTTTGAAAATATTAAGGGACAGTCCACAAAATTCGTATAGAAATTTGTATCAAGTTTCATACAGAAAGAATGTTTTTGTGCATACCTGGTATGCACAAATACATTTCTTCTGTGATGGAAATGGTTCGTATTACGATACGAATTTTGTGGACGGGCCCTTACTAAATAATGATACCTATTATCTTCTTTAGAAGTGAAAATGGTATCTGTAACACCATTAAAACGATTTCATTGTTGTTTGGATCAATCAAAATGAAATCTTAAATATTAATAATCCAAATGCAACTATAAATATATTACAACTAAAAGATCATTTTTATAAATCTACAAAACATTGTGAAAGTTACTTAAATACATCAATAAATCGAGATCAATATATATCAAAAGTATTAACATATATTATATCAAATCACAATAAAACAGATTGTGGAAGAACACAATATGATTATAAATTGAAACAAATTTTTATGCGAATATTGAAAACACTTAGAGACCTTCCACAAAATTCATATGGAAATTCATATCAACTTTCATACAGAAGGAGTGTTATTGTGCATACTTGGTATGCACAAAAACACTTCTTCTGTGATGGAAATTGTTCGTATTACGATACGAATTTTGTGAACGGGCCCTTACTAAATAATGATATCTATTATCTTTTTTAGAAGTGAAAATGATATCTGTAACACCATTAAAACGATTTCATTGTTGTTTGGATCAATCAAAACATTTAGATGAAATCTTGAATATTAATAATCCAAATGGAACTATAAATATATTTCAACTAAAAGATCAATTTTATAAATCTACAAAACATTGTGAAAGTTACTTAAATACATCAATAAATCGAGATCAATATATATCAAAAGTATTAACATATATCATATCAAATCATAATAAAACAGATTGTGGAAGAATACAATATGATTATTGTAACGAACCAATTAAACCATTATATAATATTTACATTACTTTTTGGATAATTGCTTTAATTATTGGTTTGTTAAGTAATACAGTAGTATTAATAACATTCTTTAAATCAGCAATATTAAGAACAAGTGTTACTAATTACTTTGTAACATCATTAGCTGCAGCTGATATTTTTGTTATATTATTTTTAATACCAATTAAAATCAAGAATGCATTACATAATGGTAATTTTTGTGGTTCGACATATACATGTCAATTATTCTATACAACTGATGTGACGTTCTTTGTTGCCTCGATAACAAATATATTTGTTATTACAGTTGACCGTATGCTTGCTATCACAAGACCATATGATTATAAACATATCCTAACACATTTACGTGCTAAGTGTATTATTGCCTTAGTATGGATATATTCAACAACATGGGGGCTAATGATAAATTTTAATGAAACAAATGGCTCATTTGATGCTGCTCAAATCGAAAATGGAGAATGTAAAATTATCAATAAAGAAAAGTTTTATATTATCGTATTTGCTATTGTTTTCTTTATACCAAGTTTAATTATGTTAATTATTTATGTTTTAATTTTAAGAATTGCATTAGGACATGCAAAAGTAATTGATAATAGACGTGCAGCAGCTATTAAGAATGAACGAAGACCAAGTATTTTTTCTCAAGTAGCATTTTTTCAAAATCGTAAATTAGAATTACGTGCAACTAAAGTTGTTTTAGTTGTTTATGGCTCGTTTTTGTTGTGTTGGTTGCCAACTATTGCTATTGCATTTGTTCAGAATGTCCAAGAATCATCGAAAGGTAACATACCAGTCTATAGCCCAGCTGACACACAACGCTAAAATAACGTTGTAGCAATGTTAAACGTTGTAATAACGTAGCTATAACGTTGTTTTAGTGTTTTGTGCCAGCTGGGAGAGCTGGATCTCTGAGGCTGTTTTCAGCAGCAAAAGTCATTAATTGTTTATTATATGGTAATGGTTCTGAAAAGACCCTTTACCATATATTAAACTATTAAGAATTAAAGGTTTTTTATGTATTTTTATTGTGTTGATTACCAACTATTGCTATTTCATATCTTTAGAAAAATACGGGTTAAGAAAACGTCTTAACCTGCAAAAATGACGCTGGAAGTGTTTACTTTTTAATTACTTAATGCTTATTTTTTTTTAATTCTTAATTTTCTTAATTTTCTTAATGATTGGTGGTAGTTGTCAGAACCACCTATCAAGTTTAGCTTATTTCACCTTGAAAAAATGGAAAACTTTTATCCACATAATTTCCAAAATATTTGACTTTAAGCCTTGAAATTTGGCACAAATATTTATGTGGCAATGCTGATTCCGAAAATGACGCCATTTACCGGATTACCGGTTTTTTACCATTATTTTTAGCTGATGATTGTGACAATATAAAAGTCTTAGTTCTACACAAAGTTTAGTTTTTCTTTTCACCAATATATGTATTATTGCTCTAATTTAACTATCGAGCACTCTAGTTATAAACATCGTACTTGGTTTACACATAAACGATCCAATATGGTGTGTTAGGGCTGGTCTCAAATTCGCTTAATTTCCCTTCAGAATTCGCTTTATTTCTATTAATTTTCATCTCAGATGAAGTGTTATTGTGCATACTTTGTATGCACAATAATACTTCATCTAAGGTGAAAATTAAGCGAACTTAAGTGAATTTTTGAGACGAATCCTTAAGCAAAATTAAGAATTAAAAACTTTGGTTCTCTTCTTAACTACGTAATATAAGATAATGGATCTTAGAATGTATGGTACACTGCATAATATTCATAACTGTACGCAACAGTTGTCTTGTTCATATTTTATTACATTGTTATTTTAGGTAGCCACCCAATCTTATTTGCAATATTTGGAGAAGTTTTACCTTTAATTAACTCAATTCTTAATCCATTTATATATGGAATTCTTCATCGAGATTTCAAACATGGTATTAAACGCATGATTGGCGTTTTATATCTTCAACATCAAATGAGAAGTAGTACTCATAGACGTTATAATTTAGATTTATCACTTTCGCATTGTAAAACAGGAAGATCAATTTGTTATAGTCCTAAATCACAATTTGAATTAATAAGTCCAACACCAAGAAAAAGATTTCAATTAAATCTAAGTCATGATAGTAATGATAGCCAAGATGAGTTTACATTGAGTTCCAGTCGTAATGGTGGTTATCTACCAGTATCACCGCTCTGTCATTCAAATAATGAAATTGAATATCCAAACAACAATAAACTAAATCAAAGACTCACACCGAGAGATGGTTTAGATAGCTCAAATAAAGATCAAATGTTTAAAGAATATGTACAAAATAACCACACCACAAGTGGAAATGATGAATCAAATAAATCCAATGTAACTTCAAATGATATTCATATTGCACCAGTTTCTCCAATTGAAACACCACAAATTCCAAAAATTACCATCAATGATGATGTTGGAGATGATTATAATAGTAACAACGAATGTTCATCTGACGAACAAACACTTTTAAGAAATGAAACTACTCAATTTGATAATTGCGAGGTCATTAAAAATGATACTGAACAAAACGACAATAATAATAGTTATGATCAACAATCAAATATCAAGTCAGACATGGATTATAGTAATGTATCTGAACAAGAATCATCTCATAAAGAAAATGAATCTAAACCATTAATCGGTGAAAATTTAATAATTGCATAAAAAATAATGTTTTACATTAACGATTTTATCAAACAACTTGCTGAAATCTTGAGTAAAACTCCAGATTTCAGCAGGTTTGTTGATAAAATCGTTAAAGGACAACATGCCTTTTTATGCAGTGTTATTAGATTTCGAAGGTTTTACTAGGTT
>JAUCNQ010116730.1:0-11069 GCA_032352715.1 Bougainvillia muscus
TCCCGTTTCAAAGGCTGTTTCAAATATTATTAACAAGGGAGTAATTAGTGTATCACCACAAAGTTTTATCATTCTGACAGATATTTCGTCCCACCATTAATTTATTTAGCATTAGCTATTTATGAACATCAGTAATAGATTATTGGATGTCTTTTAGAAAAGATAGCTGATATTCAGATTTGATAACTGATATTCAGATTTGATAACTGATATTCAAATTGAGATTTGTGTACGTAGGTGGAGAATCAGGGAGTGCTGATACTGCTCGTGATCCTCGTGGTTTTGCAATGAAGTTTTATTCAGAAGAGGGAATATGGGATTTAGTCGGCAACAATACACCAATATTCTTCATCCGTGATCCGATCTTATTTCCAAGTTTCATTCATACACAGAAACGTAATCCACAAACACACTTGAAGGTGAGAACAGCTTGGATTGATGTTTCTATCTGGAAATTTGCTTTGACAGGGATAAAGCAGTGAACATATTATAGTGGATTTACAGCATTTACAGCATTTCCTATGTTTTCTTATTTTAATGTTCATACCGTCGTTTCTCGCACCTTTCTCTTTTAATCAAAATAATAGCAGGCAGTTTGCATAGCTACATACATGGCATGCCATACCCTCCAGAAGAACAATTTTGTTTCGCAGATAAGTTTCTATGTAATCTCTCTAATACTAAAAACTTTTTTTAGGATGCAGATGCGTTTTGGGATTTTATTTCCCTCCGCCCTGAGACCACTCATCAAGTAATGTTTTTGTTCAGTAACCGTGGTACACCTGACGGTCATCGTCACATGAATGGTTACGGAAGTCATACATTTAAGTTGGTCAATAAAGAGGGTGAAGCATGCTGGTGTAAATTTCACTTCAAGGTAAACTTATGTTGTTGGTATCTAAATCGTCCACTACTAAGAAACCACATACAACATTGGTATACGAATTTCTATCAAATTGCTTGCAGAAGAAGTGTCGTTGTGCATACCTTTTCGGTCTAACAATATTATCATTTCCCGCTCTAAATTATATAGGGCCAAACAATTCTCGTATCGTTGATCAGCATCCTTATTCCCGCATGTGTCGTTGTTTATAAATAAAATCTTTGACCATAAGGGATCGTCTCAAAAATTCACTTTAATTCGCTTCATAAATTCACTTCACGTTCACATGAGACGAAGTGTTAATAACACTTCACCCGGTGGTGATAGACCAGGCAGAGCATTAGCGAAGCGGTCTATTAGGTAGGCTAGTACTGGTTATTTTCCTCTAATTTTTTTTAGACTGATCAAGGAGTTAAGAACTTGTCTGCAGAGGAAGCAGGTGTTTTGGCTGGCAAGAATCCTGATTATGCTATTCAAGATTTATATGATCATATCGCTCATGGAAAGTTTGTGAGTTCCAGGACTTATTTGTTTATGTGGGCAAGAGAGTGAATTAATTTTGTTTTTGTAAAAAGTAAAACTGTCACTTCTCCACTTATTTATATACTGAGTTGTTAAACGAATCTCCCTCTCTTAAGATGACCTTAATTCCAACTTACGAAGGAATTTCGTAAATCCTTCATCAATTCTTATGCAAAAAAAACACGCCCTTTTCCAGACACGTCCTTTCTCCACGTTAGTACCGATCAAAATTCCAAATAATATTTCACGTGTTCTGTATCTACGTGTGAAATGATTATGGTTTAGTTGTCGATACCATTTTACTTCCTGTTGATCCAGTTATCAAATGACAATGTTCAAAATAAAGTCTTAATTTAGTTATTTACCTTTTTAGCCTTCGTGGAGCCTTAAATTACAAATCATGACATTGGAACAGGCTAAAACTCGCAAGGATAACCCATTTGATCTTACAAAGGTATGATTAATGTGATAAATATGATCTTACAATGTGCCCCCCCCCTGTTGGCATTTTTCGGATAACTTTTTTTCAGAATAATTCTAGACTTTGAAACTTTGTCACCATTAATATTTATTCATTTCTCACATTTTCACCCAGTTTCATCGAATTGCCAAGATTACTTCAGATGTTATTGCCTATCAGTCAAAACCACCTCTAAATATGCAGTCAAATCATTGCAAAATACAGTAAAATGAAAATGACAATATCTTTTCACTGGATACTTCGTTTTACTTGAAACTTTGCACAAACATACAATGTTTCGAATAACATACAGATTTCCCGATTTTTCCGAAAATTTCTCCGTTTTTCCGATTTTTTATATTTGCGGTAAATTCCGGTCCTTTCCAAACTAGCAGGTGGTTTTATTCCCTGAATTTCGTATGAAACATCAATATTATAGACTCTGCTGAAAACAGAACTTAAAAAACTTAATTACATTGGATTTTATAAGATTTTAAGAAAAATAAACATTTTCCGGGGATTTCGACATATTTAATGACGTCACCGACGAAATAATGACGTCATAAAAAAGATTATGAAGTCATCAAGTTTATTTCAATTGGATGTATAACTGCACCAAGTTTTATGTTATAAGGACTTACCGTTCTGAAGTTATGGAGGGGGGCACAATGTTCCCCTCCTAGTCCTGAACAGCCCCTCAAACCCCTAGGCCTAATAGGGTTAAAGGCAGGTTTATATGTAAAACAAATTTCGGACAATGTCAAATGACGGTTTCGTCTCAATAATTCGTTTCCTAAATTGTTTTATTCTAATTATTGCATATGCTGCACAAAAACTGATACAGGGTGTCCACCAACCTGAAAAACTCAGGGAATAAAATTTCCCTCAGGGAAAACCTGGAAAACTCAGGGAATCTTGAATGTCTCGCTTCAAATATTTTTCTGCATGAAATATTTTTGTGTGTCGCTGGCTTTGTTTTCTCACCGATAATGATTTTGGCTCAGAATATGCATTTTCCGGGGTTCTGCAAGGGTAAAACCCCAAAAATGTCTCGCTCTGGAAGTCACTAAATATCAGCCCCTCAACTTTAGATTTGTTCCGCCGCCCATAGAAAAGAAAGCAATTTCTCGGATAAGAATTTCGTGAATGAAAGGACACTCCACTTAAAAATCTCAGGAAATCTTTTTAGTATTTGCCCTGGAACACCTGGAAAACTCAGGGAATCTGTAGGGAAGTTGTATTAGTGGTGGACAAGTGGATTACTGAGACGATTTCGAGTTCATCTCTAAAATTCGCTTAAGTTCGCTTCACAAATCACTTCATTTTCCCCTCAGATTAATTGTTATTGTGCATACCAAGTATGCACAATAACACTTCATCTGAGATGAAAATTGACAAGATTGAAGCGAATTTATGAAGCGGTTTCTAAGTCAATTCAGTTTTTGTGAACGTTCATTTAGGTTTGGCCACATAGTGAATTTCCATTGATTCCTGTTGGTAAAATGGTATTGGACAGAAATCCCACCAATTATTTTGCTGATGTTGAACAAAGTGCTTTTTCACCTGCCCATATGCCTCCAGGTGTGGAAGCTTCACCAGATAAGATGTTGCAGGTACGTATACATTTCTCGATTAGAAACTTGCCTTTATACTACAAAACAACCATTTTGAAAAACCACATAGTGGTAGGATTGGTAATAAAAACGTACTGTAGAGAGTGTGATGTCCCATACCGGCTTTTTAATGTTGATGGGGGTTAACCCCAAAAGAGGTGGGACATGGTTTTAGGTTTTTTATTGATACGATATAACCCTTCTCGTTTTTTCCTTGTATATTGTACGGTTTACTGGTGTTTTCACAACGTTAGTCGTAACGTCACTGTTTGTGTTTAGGGTCGTTTGTTTTCATATGGTGACACTCATCGCCATCGTCTAGGGGCCAACTATCAGCAACTTCCGGTGAATGCACCGAGATGTCCCGTTCGTAGTTATGCCAGAGATGCACCACAAGCAATCCATAATCAAGGTGGTGCACCTAATTATTTTCCCAACAGTTTCAGTGGCCCAGCAGAGGATAGAAAATTGGCTGACCACGTCGATACGGTAAGTAAATTTATAACATCAGTTCTATTATATTTAAACGATTAAAGCTGATTTGTGAAACTGTTCTATACATGATCTGCTATAGACTGGCCATGCACTGGTTGAAATCTCATGTTATTAGTTAGTAATTACGTCATTTCTTGTAGTTCTCTGGTGAAACCAGACGCTATCACTCTGATGATGAATGCAATGTTATTAGGTAGTAATTGCGTCATTTCTTGTTGTTCTCTGGTGAAACCAGTAGCTATCAATCTGATGATGAAATGCCATGTTATTATGTAGTAATTACGTCATTCCTCGCAGTTCTCTGATGAAACCAGAAGCTATCAATCCGGTGATGAATACCATTTTATTAGTTAGTAATTACGTCATTTCTTGTACTATTCTGGTGAAACCAGACGCTATCAATCTGGTGATGAAATGCCATGTTATTATGTAGTAATTACGTCATTCCTCGCAGTTCTCTGGTTAAACCAGAAGCTATCAATCTGGTGATGAATACCATTTTATTAGTTAGTAATTACGTCATTTCTTGTAGTATTCTGGTGAAACCAGACACTATCAATCTGGTGATGAAATGCCATGTTATTAGGTAGTTATTACGTCATTTCTTGTAGTATTCTGGTGAAACCAATCGCTATCAAACTGGTGATGAAGATAACTTTACACAAGCAGGCGTCTTCTACAGAAAGGTTTTGGATGAAAAAGAAAAATCTGATTTGATTTCAAATATTGCTGGCAATTTAAAAAATGCACAAGAATTTATTCGAGAAAGAGCAGTAAGTTACTGAAATGAGCTGATAAGCCTTAATAAGAGTAACGAGGTGTGTGCACGCAGTCACTTGTACATAATACAATAATAGACTATCCGTATAACGATCCTCACATTCTATCAGACCTATCTCACATAAAAATGTTATTGTACTGCTTATAAAGTATATTAAAGAAATGTTAAGCCCGGACTTGACATGTTGTTTCTTTGGCTGATTTGCGATGCAACTTCTAGTGCTGTATAGGAGTGCAAGATTCGTAAAATATTAGGAAACCTTCGAAATATTTTTAAACCTTCTCGGGAGCGGAACCCTAATTGAAGAATGTCTTTGATATACTTGCGACAAGTATAAAACTTAACAGATGAGCACTACTGTGATTTGCGATCTTTAAATATTTTATATTTGCTTAATTATAAAATTTATCCGTAATTGTATTTGTTTAACATCGCTGTTACTTATTTATTTGTTTTAGGTGAAAAACTTTTCACAAGTCGATAGTGATTTCGGTGCACGACTTCTGAAAGCTGTGAATGCTGAACTCAAGGTATAAAACATCAGTGGTAGTGCGTGGATTGAAGCCAACACCGTAATGCTTACTGCAGTGAAATTTTAAAGACGTTTTTTCATAATTTTGCTGATTGCGCTTCTACACATTCGGAGTGATGAATATGTCACTGTGGAAGTGTCAATTTGAAATTTATTATTTAGGGATTCTTATGTTATTTTCATAAAGCTCATATTATTCTTTTCTCATGCATCAAATTTATTTTTAATGGAACACTGTTGCTGCTGGCGGTGGCATTACTTTTCTACGTCACACGTACTGTAAATGACTACTCCATGCGACGTGAAAAATGGTCCGAAATTATCTTTTATTTCTAAAAAACCTTTTAACGACTATTTTTTTACAATGATGTTTCCATTGTGTTGTTGTTGTTTTTTTGAGGGAGTTGAGGTGTAGTTTCTAGGGCTTTTCACATGTTGTGTTTGTGATGAGTTTCCATACCAGTGATGGTCGAACTTCTGCTGCTGATGATGAAAAGTAATCAAAACATTGCTAGGTTACTGCACTGCTACTTACCATGATGCGATTTTGTGACTGGTCGTTTCACGTGCATACTTCAAATATCTGTTACACACACACACACCATTAATCACACTGCTCGCAATACTGTTTTTATGTTGTTTATTTTGTACTAGGTATTGACAAACCACACGTTAGGACACATTTCATATATTATATCATTTCAAATATTAAAACTCAGTAAGATAAATGCAAGGGCCTGTCCAAGATTATCTTATTCAACATCGTATCATTTTCATCTCAGAAGAAGTATTCTTGTGCATTGTGCGGATCAATGCAAAATACAAATGCTCCGATTTTGCTTAGGATTGTTCTGGGTAGTTCCTTACTGCGTTTATGTTAAATATCCACTCTTTCACTACGAAATATTGATCTAAGCTCACTTTCTGTTTCTTTTCTGTAGGACTCAAGAACGTCAAAGTCAAATCTGTAACTCTCTCTCATGCGCTGTGGTTACATGTAGTACTCTCTTTTATGGATTTCTTCTTACTACTAACTGAAATAAGTATTATTTGGCTCATTTTATAAGCACTAACTTGTTTGAATAAACAAAACAAACTCTATTGAAAATATCAGGCAATAAGATGCGCCTTACATTATGAACGATAGGGGTGTTATATATGAAAGGTTATCTTGCATACTTTTGGTACATGAAAACCCTTAGCGAGAAATGAGAAACACATATCTGTTTACATTCTCGACGTCTTCGTTACTCATTAATTATTCTTTCATCTATCAAAAGTAATCTTTTATGCTTCATTTTCTTATATAAAGTCTGTGTTATTTCTATGGTAAATCCACGAAAATAATTTGTAATTATAGCCTGCACATTCCCGAGACCATCCTGCATACTCGTGCATTTCTAGCAGTAGTCTTATGTTTATGGGATTTTCTACTACTCACACGTGTGAGGTGTTTTTTCCTGCATTTTTATATAGGCTTTAAACTAATTTTAAGGTAAAAAGTAAGTAAAGCCGTTATTGCTAACATTGACTTTTAATAGATAATTTATCAAATTTGATAGGATGATATTGATGTCTCTCTTCGTTCAAATAACGTTTTTGAAATCAGTTTCAGCGAGTGTTCTTTCTATGGTCGGTTAACTACCGTATGCTCTTTTAAACCTCTGCTCAAAGTACCTCTGCTTAAAGTTTTCATTGCTTTATATTTGGGAGTTTTCGTTTTCTTACAGAGTATGTGCTGTTGACGTTCTTGAAAATTATAATTGTTTGATTAATGCCAAAGACAATTAATTGTTGAATAAATGCAGAATTATTTTTCCTTAATTGATTTCTTCTCTCGTCAAGTTAAATTTATCAAGTATCTCGTATGTTAGTCGTATTTTAGTCTTTAGTATTATATATACGTTAAAACGAACGCAATCCGTCTTTTTGCATTTGTGCAAGTAAGTAATTGACTCAGTCACTATAAAAGCTATTTACAAGAATCGCGACGTTATTATTTAGTCATTAAAGTGTACGACTTTAAAGATAAATTTGACTTGTTCAGCAGCACCGATGATGTAATTTTTTTGTAATTTGATGACAAATATATCTGATGAAAACTATTAGGTTTTATATTTCCAACCAAATTTTTATCACACGTTTTCTATGCCTGAATACAAAAGAATGAATCGTAAATAGAAGGATAAGAAGCGGGTTATCGTTGGGAATCCTGACTAGGTTCTCACCAGTCCCGTAAAAGTCCTTAAAAGTCCTGATTTTTAGCGATTTTTAATGAATAATCCTGTAAAAAATCCTGCGTTATCTGCATTTGGAAATCTATAAGGTGTCCTAATTCCTTGAATTAAGTGGGAGATCCTGCAACAGTCCTGGAGCTTTTTTGGGCAAAGCTCCTTGCGAAAATAATCTTCTTTCTGTTTTGAACAACTTCATTTCAGCAGGGAATTGATTTCAGTGAAAATCTCAACCTCGATTCTAGGGCATTTTGTATCTGACTGATTCTTTGGATAGTCTTTACGAAAATTTTCGTATCGACTTTCCAAAGAAAAAGAAAGATATAAAATGGCCTGAGATCGAGGTTGTGAAATTTAAAATCACTAACATTCTCAAAGTTTGCATAATTATTTGGTTGATAGGTATAATCGTGTAAAAAATTCTTGTTCTTTTACAGAATTAATAAGGAAACAAAAATTTTCTGTATAAAAAACGTTGGTAAATTTTGGAAAAGTCATGTATCTTTTATCATCACGAAGCAATAAAAGATGAAACACGAAGAGTTTGTTGTGGTTTGTATATGTTTTTAACAAGCGTTAGTACTTGGAATTGTTTTTGTACGAAACAAAGTCTTAATGTATATAGAAACTTAATTTGTACCAGATCAGTTGATTTAGAGGTGTCAAGATGCTTTTGGACTAAAATTGCATCTACTGAACCGTTTTAGTTCATTTACACTGAACTAACTAACTATCCAGGGTACGTGGTTGAATCCAAATTTCAACTTCATTTTGAACAGTTTACAGGACAGGAAAATGTTTAAGGCAGAAAGGGAACTTATGGTTTTACGGCTTGATAAAACATTTCTATCGCTAATAACGGAAGGAGAATGAAGAAATAGTTCGTACAAGGATTATAAAGCAAAAACGAAGATAAATAAATCTCATAGATACAACACAAAAGGACGAAAAAACAAAGATCAGATAACGGAGAAAGTTCAGCGGTTCAAAATCTGGAATCCATCCTTTTTGCTGATTCATTTTAGTTCAGCAACAGATACTTTTAAGATAGTATTCATGCAAAGACATTCATCTTCTGATGATAACAACCTTAAAGAAATATTTCCACCCAGTTATCAACAAGTGATTTCTATTGATTAGATCTTAGAAAGAAAGCATTTTGAAGATATTTCTTGGAAAATGTGGTGCTTAGAAAAGTCATGCAGATCTATTAATGAAGACTCATATTCAAGTTTTATACTCAATCAACACTACGATGCAAACACTTGCGAAAAAGTGTAAAACTATTGACATTTCTTTGAAATTTCGGTTTTACACTTCTTCGAAGACACTTGCCTACCATTTTCAAGCTTCCAGATCCGACTTTGCACATGAAACGTTCAACTGGATAAAATTCGCAGACCAGCAAATAACCCTTGTAGTTCACAACAAAATCAAAGTAGAATGAATCTTTCCATGTAAAAACTAAAAACCTACCGCGACATGCTACTGATCAACAGGCACTTGTGTGAGGCGCCACCAACACATTTCATGCAAATCAGTGGGTTACAGAGGGCTACCTACCAACCACTACTTTCAATAAGGGTTCTTACATGAAACTACACTACGTTACTACAAGTTACTACAAGCAATAAAAAGAAATAGCAAAAAAAATGAAAATTTTCAAAATTTAAGGTGATAAATTTTTGCCTGGACTTAATTTTGCGAGTCCGATTTTCGTCGCATTTTGCGTGGATTTATTTTTGTGAATGGAGAATTTTCAAGAAAATAGCATGGGTTAATTTTTGCGAAAATAGCACATTTTTTCTTATTCTTTACATTTTACGTCTCTTTTCATAGTGTAGAGTGAAAAATAAATAAGAAAATGATTAACAAATTTTTTTTTAGTTTTTGCGTGGATTTATTTTTGCGAATTGGCGAAACCCCAAGGTTTTGCGTGGGTTTATGTTTGTGAAATTGACCAAAATTCGCAAAATTTGCAAAAATTAATCCTCGCAAAAAGTTATCGCCTTAAGGTAAGTTTAGTTTCAATTCTCATTGCTAGACGAATCAATTACATTGGAGGCCAAAATATCAGCTCAACAGTAGCGACCCAGTTTCTCAGATTACAATCGAAATGTGACAACAGACATGCACACGCTGAATCACTCCCTCACTCATTTACTCACTCGCACATTCAGCACTGTTCTCTTTACACTCACGTGTTTGCAAATTCTTGTTCAATCGAGCATTAGAGTAATGATATTCTTTAAACTTACCAAGAATCTCGTGTCTACAATATGTCCTTTTCAACAACGCGATCACTCTCTGCACCCTGCTTGAATAAGCATGCTAATAGGGATGACACAGATTGATAAAAGCTCACAATATCAGCAGATGTACTGATACGTGGGAATTCTGTAATAATTGTTCTATTAAAGATCTGAGAAGGCATATTGCTACTTTAGTAAGGTAATATCAAACGAGAAAACATTTCTCATAAGTAACAGAACGGGTTGAAAAAGACTGTGTGCTCGGAAAACTTAACCATGGATAAGCGTGAACAAACGTCAAAAACATTTAATTGTGATTTTGACCTGTTACGCATGAAAAGGTATGATATTAAGACGATTATAACGATAAAGTTGAAAGATCAATCGTCTCCGTCGCTAAATGTGATCATGATAAAAACCTAGATCAATACCACAATCGGCGCCGTAATAAACTGAAATACCTGTCGTGATTCTTATTCGATGCATGATGTGTGAATCGAATTTTGCTCTTGGCGGAAGTTCCAACCACCAAATAACATCCAACCACCAGTTGGTTGGTCTTTATTAGTTGCATTGGAACTACTTCTTTAACCAACGTTAAATAAAGTTATATTATCTTGTCTCCTGGGTTACTCGAACAGCAACCATTAGGAACAAGACAATAAACCGTGCTTATAATACCCACCAAGGAGAATTACATTGAGATTTAGTGTATGTTATGTTACATCATCTTCATGGTTACATGAATCTTTTGGGATGTTTGAAAAATATAGCGTCGTTCTCAAGATATTCATGTTTAAAGATTTGGAAACCCTGGAAAAGATGTTTAAATTGTGATGTCATAAGGTCCATCGATATAAATAGGGAAAAACTAAATGCTTTCTTCTTTCTTCTTCCCCACTCATCTGTAAGTATTGGAATAGGCAATGACGTTCTCATTCCATAGGCAATGACGATTCCAAAAATGTATACTTTCATGATATGATTCTCAGCGGTATAAAAGATTTTTAACGTTATTCTGAACATGTGTTCCGGAAACGATATCTGTAAACCTTATATAGATGTCGCCAGGGGGAGATTTTGACCGTACGATCGTAAGGGAAGGACGTTGTTTAAGTTGATAGATATTATTACGTAATACAAAAGTAATTCTATAACGGAGTTAGTATAAAAATGAAAAAAAACAGGGCTGGAGACGCCATACTGATACGTTATATTGTAAACGTACTAACGTAATAATTCACAAAAGTGATTTCTAATTAATAGAAACATACATGTATGTTTACTTTTTTGGCTG
>JAUCNQ010116741.1:0-11068 GCA_032352715.1 Bougainvillia muscus
CAATTAAAATTTCTTTGAAATTTTAATTGTTTTACACTTCTTCGTAGGCACTTGCCCACTATTTTCAAGCTCTGGATCCGCCACTGTCTTGCCTACAAAGAACCTTGCTTTTATGTTGTTCGAAATAACTCTATGAAGGAACAACAGAAAATATTCTCACTCCTAGTGACGAGTCAACAATATCACTTAAAACTATCGTTGACTTACAGCTATGAATGTGAACATTTTGTACTGTTGTATTAGCTAGGTGATACAATAGAAAATGCCCTCTTTCATAGCGAATAATAGTGCGGTTTTTAGGAAGATTTATTTAGAAAACTCAATTCAAGTTTCTGCAGCCGTTTAACGGTGGTAGAAAGGCGCTTGAAAAGATCCCTGTAGTATTGGGGATGCAAATATTATTGAAAATTTTAATAAATTGAGTCTCAAGTCTCAACCTTCTCAAGCTTCTTAAAAAGCCAACAATGT
Organism: Bougainvillia muscus; assembly: GCA_032352715.1. Lineage (NCBI taxonomy): Eukaryota > Metazoa > Cnidaria > Hydrozoa > Anthoathecata > Bougainvilliidae > Bougainvillia > Bougainvillia muscus. The sequence goes on from JAUCNQ010116741.1 coordinate 469, forward strand.
TCTTTCCATCCTTTTTCAATATTTCATTGTCATTTAACTTATTGATGTCTAGGACAAAGCTAACACAATATATTTATCAAACGAGTCTAACATCGAAAAATGATAAGAATGATCATCTTCTATGACCCTTGTTACCATACAAGGCCTTGTCAACATCTTTGTCTTTGACCAACCTAATAATCATAATACAGACCTTGGTCTAATCCATTATTTGACTTTTGAAACTGTTTTTTGAATATTTGTTAATTTTCATCTCAGATGAAGTGTTATTGTGCATACTTTTGTAAGCACAATAACACTTCAACTGAGGTGAAAATGAAGCGATTTGAGAAGCGAATTAAAGTGAATTTTTGAGACGAACACTTAAGCATAGAAAACCTTGTCATCTTCATTTGATATTCCATCTCTCTAGCAAACAGTTATCAGTTGCTACACATATCAAAATCTCAATTCGGTTGAATGTTTTTGTATTTCTGTTCCCATGGACCCATAGAAAAAGAAAATACACATTGGGTAAAGACAAGGGAATAACATTTTTGCTAACATTGCATAAATGTATGATATGAGCGTGTGCTTTAATTTCATTACCATTTGACGTTCACGTGGAAAATCACGAATGTTAATATAATTTCAATACTATCGGTCTTTTATTTACAGTGTATGGAAATCACAGAGTTGTCATACATGCACATACTCCATCTAGCGGGTAGAGTTTCTGATACTGATAAGTGAGATAGTGGGTTCAAACTTTAAGTTAGTGATTCTAAAGTTTCATTCGTATCCCTCGACTTGTTATTCGGTACAAAAAAGGAGATGAAGTGTCAAGCGAGTTGTCATACAGATATATAACAGGAGAATGTGACTAGTGGAATAGGGAAAAGGCTATAAAATCACCATTTAAAAAGCTGTTTCCCAAAATTCAGACAACAAAACACATGGATACGTTCAACTAAGTGTAAAGGGTAATGTTTGTATAAATCAAAATGAATATCACTCGATAGGTGGATAAAAGATAAAAAGCATGTGATAACCGCCAATCCCCCCTCCAATCTCTGTAAAATTGGTTCATTAGGGATCAAAAATTTAGAGCATTGAACTGTGAACCAGTATTTTATTGTTTAGTTACATAACAAAATAACAAATAAAAGCTGTAATGATGATGTATGTCGATACTCAAGCTTACTGAAAATTTAGATATACTGGCTGGAGTGCTGCAAGTGATACCCTTGCACCTTACCTATTCTTAAATGTGTTAGAATATGTCCTGAGAACATCACTAGATAAATATGAACACCTTGGTTTCACATTGAATGAACAGAGAAGTAGAAGATTTAAAGCTGAGAAAATCACAGATATCGACTTTGCAGATGATTTTGGCACTACTAGCAAACAACATTTCTGATGCTCAGATCCTAATGGAAAAGGTAGAACTGGCTGCTGCAGCTGTTGGCCTCCATATAACTCCTCGAAAACCAAGTACATCAATTTGTGCTGTTATATGCATGTCAAACATGGACATTAACCAAACGCCTGAATAATATGCTAAATGGTGCCTACAGTCGTATGCTAGGTGCTGCGTTGAATGTCCATGCAGTTGCACCAGTTTTTTGCAAATCAACCTGGTCCCAAAAAGTCACCAATAAAGAGCTCTACCAAGAGATACCTTAGATTTTCGATACCATATGCTACCGTCGTCTTCAGCTAGATGGTCACATCCAACGCCACACAGATGAGTTGGCACGCTATCTGTTATTCTGGGAGCCAACTCATGGTAAAAACAGAAGTGGTAGACCAAGAAAAAATTACATCAACCAAATAAAAGAGGACACCAGCCTACTTACGAACGAGATAAAGATGTTAATGCAAGACAGAACTTCCTGGAAGACTTTCGAAGATGGTATCAGAAGAAATTCGTCCAGTAAGTAAGTAAGTACATAACAAAAGATACTCAGTTAAAGTTATAAATAGATCTAATGAGCGTCTGCATGTCATACCAATCATTTTTAAAATTGACGACCTCCCCCCCCCTCAACCCCCTTTTTGGTAACACCCTCAAAATAAAAAAATTCTCCCCCATCTATCGAGGGGGGGAGTTGAAACTATGCATTTGGCAGAACGATAATGACAAATATAGACAAAGCAATGAGCAACTTAAAATTCATTTTCCCCTATTTGATAACTTTTAACAACCTACCATATATTCTAAAACGATTGTGATTATAGTGCATTTTGAAAAATGATCCTTCCCTTGATAATAAAAGAAAGAATGTTTTTTTAAAAATGGGAAATAATAACGCAGGAATGGTTAGAGAGTGTTTATTTTTTTTATTTTTTGTAGTGACATAGGTGACTAATTATATGTTTGGTGTTAATAGCTAATTATTGTTGTTATAATTTTGTTCTTCCTTGGGAAAACAAATCATTATTTATGAAAAATAACATGTTTGGCCTTTAAAATGTATGAATTTTAACATTTCTTCTTTCAGTTGGAAGTTTATTGTTAATTCATTTGTTTATCATTTTTCTGCTTAAAAAATGATGGGTTTATTAACTAAAAAAACAAAAAACATTCAATTTACCAGGATTAAGTTAAGTGATTATATAGTACAATTTCAGTTTTTTTAAAGGGTTTTCTCTAATTATAATGCTTTATTTCATATAGTAGTAATAATACCTGATTGATGATTATCATGGATGAAATATACACCTGGGTGCGGTTGTTCGAAAGTGGATTAAACATGGATTAGCTTGATCTGGTGTTAAATCTTATTTAACCAATCAAAATCAACTCTGATTGGTTAAGGTCAGATTAAATACTGGATTAAGGTAATCAGAATTTAGTTTGCGTTCGAACAACCGGGCCCAGGTCTCGAAATTTTAGGAGACCCATTGGTGCCGGTTATCTAAGGGAATTTAGAACATAGAACTTCTATCATTTCCTTTTTTTTAAAGGGCTTACTTGGTCAATAACAAAACAAGATGTTTCGATAAGCACATACAAATAACTCATAATTTGTAGTTCTTACCCTTGTTCCTCTTTTAACAGACTTTGTTATTAAGAAACACATTCAATTTTCACTAAATTTCAGTCTTATGCGTTCTCAGAAATAACTTTCTAGCGAACAGACCCTATCTGTATATGTGTATATTACATCATAGTCGAGCGCTGAGTTAGCCAATCAACTGCAGCTCCAATAATATTGCCTGCTTTGCTTCCCTGTATCGCCTCTATATTATGTCGTTTTTTATGGAAACTAGGAGCTAGACTTCAAAAATCGAGCAACAAGGCAAACAAGTCACAGCAACCAGATGAAGAACCAAAACTTTTAGCAATAACAAATTACTGGCTTTGAGTCTCATTTTATTGCTGTGACTATCTAAAATCCTGTTCTGAATCTGCTTTAACACAAATAAGTAGCAATAACAACTTTACACAATGTCCTTTCGCTCGCAATTAAACTAAAATTAATAGTCATATCTAAGATGGAAGTATTTAGCACCAATAATGATGTTAATCTAACAACCTTTTACTCCCAATTGAAACTGAAATTAATAGTCGTATAGAAAACAGATTAAGTAGCAATAACATTGTTAATACAACATCCTTTTACTTTCAAATAAAACTTGAATTTATACCTTAGGGAAGAAAATTTCGCGAACTTGGCTCAAATTAGCGAAATTAAATTCCAGAGAAAAATCTGATTTAGGCAATTCACAAAATTAAATTACCGCCAAATCGATTTTTCTCGATTCACGAAATTAAATTTGCGCGAAAAGTCCTTCATAAAAAAAATTTGTAATTAAGTTTAGTGGTTCAAACCCAGGTAAATGAAAACAGTGTGCAGGGATCGAATTAATGTTAAATAAACGGTTCGCTACTTTTTAAAGATAAAAAAACAAACACCATGGTTGGGCGCCGAAGAAAATTTTGCTATCTAGATCCTCTAAAACAGCCTCTAAATCGATTTCTAAGGTTGTTTTCTGTTCAATACAATGTACACTTTTCTTACAAAATACACCCGTCTCACTCGTCTTCGTATTGGGTGCCATATTTATACTTTCGTTTTTGATATAAAACTGTTTATTTGTAGTGATTTAAAAACGGTTAAAACTGATTAAAATGACGTTATCACACTTTGCATATTCGAATAATAGTAAACCAATTAGGTACATGTTTTGAACACAAGGAATGTATATATTGGCGACAAATACCTGCCAAGACAAACGGAAATTGAATAAATGAACTATTGATTAATAAATGGTTGGCGATGTTGTGATCATCAAAAGTATAGTGTTCGATATGAACCTTGATTGATCACGAAAATATTGCATAGGAATATCTAAACTATGGCATGATTTTTTTTTTCTTTCATCCTTTACAGACGGATTCTAATCACCCTTTTACTTAGTCACATCAGTAAAACGGAGTCTCGAAGTTCATTGTGGTTGTCTGGCCGAGCGGACTTAGGTGTTGATTTCCAATCACATCTTTGTGGGTTCAATCCCCGCTAGAGTCTCAATTGAAGCTTTAAATAGAACCAGGACCCGAAACAGGACCCACATTGATAATAGTGTCTCGACATTGAAGTGGCCATCCTGTATAAATAATCGGAAATAAATAAATAAATATTTATTCATTAATTTTTAATTACTTAATGTATGGTGATAGTCTCTAAAGACTAAGAGTGGATCTGCCACTGCTGTTCATCGCAATATATCTGGAATTTTTATGCTTGACGTTTGACGCAAAATGTTTAGAAAATGGTCACACATTGCTGCAGGATTGTTAAGGCAAGTTTGACCATTTTGTAGACCTGTGAATTAAAGGATTATATTTAATTGTCTTTCTAAACAAAATGACGTTGATAATATAACGTCAATGAATAAAAAGGCTTAAGTTAGTTATCTATATGTCCTCATCACTACTATTGATTGTCCACAAACTTGTATGTATTGCAAATCGTACCATTTTGATCACAGAAGTGGCTTTATGCATACTTACAGGGGCGGATCCAGAACAAGCTTTTAACTGGGCAAAGCAATAAAATGGAGAGCAAAACTCATTGACTTTGAATAGTGTAATAATTGATCGATAACCTTTTATAAGGCTGACGATCATTTATTAACTATTAATTGGTAATAAGGTTTAGTCTCCATCTTGGTGCTCTAACTAGGTCTGAGTCCACTCCTTGAAATACATTAATGAATTAATTATAACAGTTTTAAAAGGCTTACAATCATTTGTTAACTATTAATTAGTAATAAGGTTTTAGGTTCCATCTTGGTGCTCTGACAAGGTCTGAGTCCGCTCCTGGAAATACATTTATGTATTAATTATAACACTTTTAAAAGGCTTATATGTGTCAACAATTGGCAAGAAAAAGCTGCAAACTCAGTGCGAGCGATTTGACTCCTAAAAAAATATCAATAGAAAAACAATAGAACAAATTTTTTCGCACGAAAAGATTTTAAAAACCGTAGAGCTGTATGAAAAATGATAGACAAATATGGTGCGTGCAGTTGTGACATATGTGCGTGTTGTTCGTTGATTCATTAGTTAGCTCTTTGATTCGTTTTAATCGATTTTATACGGAGAAAGAGTTAGAAATTTAAAAGTTTTGATTCACATTTTTAAAGATAGTTGATTAAATTGGTTCGCATAAACTATAAAACGATTATTACATTAAAAAACGATTCGCATTTTGCGAACTGCGACCCCTTATTTCGATCATTGGTGTGGCACAATAACGTTGGAAAGTTAGGAAAAGAAGAAAACTATATTCTCATACTGTTTTGGTTTTCACTACATGGCTGTGAATGTACACAAGTACAGCTACAAGCTAGACACAATTTACATTAGAGTCCAGGGAGAGACGTACGCTATCGTACTCCAATATGTAGTGGTATATATGTATATACCACTATTAGAAGCAAAAATACTGTAGGATGCACCAACAATCCGCTCTGCCCTAGCTCAGACCTCTCACACATCTCAAAAATTGTTTTTCTCCATGCTCAAAGGAAAAGGGTCTTTGCTATTGTTTATATGGTAATTTTCTGGCTGGAATGCATAAAATCAAATGAGGAGCACCATACAAATGACGTAATTTCATTGTATGCGGTTTTTGGCAGACAGATATAATTACCAGGGCTGATATTTATTCGATTAGCGTTTGATTAGTTCGAATTGTGTATATACAATCAAGGTTCAATAAGTGTTTGATTATGTTTGATTTGGAGTTGCTGTATATATACTAATAAAATTCACAGTGGTATTGTCGAAAAATAAACAAGAAAAAATGGCAGTTTTGTGTGTATTTTTGACTTGATTAAACTTTTAAATAGCTTGTTTTAATGGATGAGGATATTGAAACATCAAGATAATGATAACATTCAGTGGGATGCTTGTCCCCCAAGCTATTTTGTGTGCATCACACTTTCCACTTCATGTGGGGATATAACTAGGTTTCAAACAGCCTCGTTCCCACCTCTTGTCACTTCTCAGTAACAACAAGATTTGCTGGCAACGAAGTTGTGTTTCAAACTCATTTCCATCAGCATCAACTTCTTATCTTGCATGTAAAGTTTGTCGTAGAGCATATACTCCTAGCTACCTAACTTTATTTTTGATTATATGTTTTATTCTTTTATTCTAGAGTTAAAATAAAAAGTAAGTTGGAAACATACTTCTTGTACTATATATATAGTATATTCTAGCAAAATTTAAAGAGACAAAGGTCCTGAGAAAGAGGTCTGTGATACATGTAGTATGTATAAAGAGCTAACTACCCGGAAATTACCGCTTCAACACAATATTGTTCCGAACTTGGTTGGATGACGTTGGATGCAATTGTGTTGGATCTTCCGCTATGTGGACATGGCCTCAGTAGATAAATGAATAAATTATATGGTACACTTCATTTGTTGATTTCAACCAACAGATTAGAGGATGGATACCCCTACTACTGATGCTGTCAACATATAATAATTAATAAACACAACGAGCACAATGAACAAAAATAATATGATATATATACTAAAAAACAAACCAGCAGGACAGAGAAGGAAAAAGCAGCTAAGTACTTAGTAGATATATTTTAAAGCTATACAGTACGAGTATGAAGGTCTCACCTCTCTCGACTCAACCAAAAGATCTTTATCTTTTTCTCTTCTGGGGGAACTTGCTTTCTTTTTTTCCCTCTCTTCTTCTTCTCTACTGCACATGCACGACGCTAAGCATAGCTGGTATATACAGCGACTTTCTAGTCAGACACTGATATCTCATGGAAATTAATTACTAAATCACAACAAAATTTAACCACGCGATATATTAGCTAGCTAAGTATCTGTGGTTTTTCAGACTAAATATCCTTTTCCAGCAAGAGAAATATTTTCTGCTTTTGCTTTCACTCTGTGTTTGTTTTGATTCGATCGCGCGTGCGCGTGTTTCCCGGAAAAACGGGATGTTTTGTTTCGCGGTAATTTCACGGATTAGACACGACTAATTCCATGTAAGCGTTGCATGAAAAGCTGGAATGGATAAAAATCAACCTTGTCCCCGGGGTCTTTTTTGTTGCTTTTAATCTCTGATCGGCGGCGGCGGAACGAATCAGAAGTTGAGAGGGCGAGGATGAGGGTTGAGTGGGTCCCCGAGTAGTTACAGCCCCCAAAATCTCCCCTTTCTGGTGCTCATATCTGAATTTACCGGTTAGAATTTTCCAACCTGGCAACGTTTATTAGAATTATGAAGTTGTTCATCAGGTTTTTTTCAGAATACTAAAATTTCGATCAGAGCTCTTATATACACCATTTTTTAATCAAATATTGCATCCAACCATGATCCCGGGGAATTTTATATCTTTATGATCCTTTGATTAGTCGATACGACATCCCTGGGGACGAGGTTGCCAAAGAATCAGAAACATACAAAATGCCCTGTGATGTGATCGAGGTTGCTAATGAAGAATGAAGAGGATGTGTCTGTAATGATGTTCTTCCTTGCCCCCCCCCTCTGCAATTAAGGCCAAGACACGCTGTGAAAGAGGTTAAAAAAGAAGGATCTTTAAGACGCACATTATCCACATTATCCACAGTTAACAACTGATCAATGTTTTTTATATGGTTATTAATTGTTTGTTGAACTAAGTAAGTAATAATATATTTCGCCTGATGATCATATGATAGCTATATAAATAATAAAAACATTATATGTTTCTTATAAATTACCTGTATATATTCTAGCTAATTTATTTCAAATAGATGGGGATATCTACAGAAGATCGGAGACCTTATCAGGCGGACTCAGAACACCGTTTTACCTAGTCACAGCACTGTAATGGAGATTCAAAGCATACTCAAAGTGAATAATTCTAATAGCTTTCTGTATGAAGATAGGTCTTTTAGACCCATCATCATACAGAATGCTATTAAGAATTAAAACGTTTAGCTCTTCCTCGTGTTGCTCTGACTAGGGCTGGATTCGCCACTGTATTGCGTATTGGTATGAAAAATTAATGTAACACGCAGTTGTTCTGTTTTTATAAGCGAAATTACAACCCCCTTCACCTAAAAAATGTTGAAACTTCGGGGAACCGGATAATTTTGGGCACAAACTAAGAATATGTAACCCCAAGAGCTCGCTTGTTTTGTCTTATATTTTAGTCCTGACATTGTTTTGCAGAGATAGCATGCAGCTGAATTCGGTACGCAGGATAACTAAATCCTGTCTTATATGTTACAGCACAAAATTGCTTAAAAATCCTGGGAACTTTGAGGCTAAAACGTTAATTTTGCCTTCGCAACTCATAAAAAATTATGTAAAATATATCTTTTTTTTAAGAACACCTCATATTTATTTATTTTAAGAGGAGATAATTTTCAAATAATGGTTTACGCCTCTCCTTTCTCCGCCTTTCCTACTGTCTACTGAAGTCAAAAAAATGACTTCAGAACAACTATTTTTCGGAACATGCTTTCGCAGGTTAGAATGTTAAACAGTGCCACGTCATCATTGTTCAGGCAGGACCTAATCTTCTAGAATATGTAGGCATCGTACGATTAGTTGAATCAGGGAGCCTGGTTGAATGAAGGCCATTTTTATGTAAAAAAGTCCACAAAATACCTTGATTTCTAAGAAAACTAGGTATTTTTAAGACTATTTTACATAAAAGGGGCAATTTCTTCGTCATTATTCATCAGATAAGCGTCTAACTGTCGGACCCCTACGCAGGTCTGAAATAGGGCATTTCAGTGGTTACCAAGCCTACATAAAAGGATTGGATTTTTGTAGGGTTTAAAAACATTACTTTTTGTTTTACAGTTAACAATTATTTATTATACTACATTTTAAAATATATAAAAAACAAAACCAGATTACCTCATATGGTCATGCATACGCAGAAAGTTAGTCTACGTTTCAAACAAATCACACACTAAGGGACCGTTCACAAAATTCATACTATAAATTGCACAATTTTCAGCAAAGAAAAAGCATCTTTGTGCAAACTAAGACACTTCGTTTGTACGAAACTTGATACGAACTTCCATATGAATACTGTAGCAGGGTCGGATCCAGGAGTAGGCAAACACCTACGAAGAAGTGTAAAACGATTAAAATTTCTTAGAAATTTTAATCGTTTTACACTTCTTCGTAGGTACTGCCTACTATTTTCAAGCTCTGGATCCGCCACTGAGTGTTAGATTAGACTATGCATAAACTTCCTAATGTGACAAAGTTTATTGATTTTGGTGATTCTCCGATTCTCAATCAGATGAGATCATGCTTGGAAAACAGGAAAATGAACACTCGAAATCATTAATTTTAAATGGTTGGATTACTTAAGCCACCATATTTTAAACGATTAAGAATTAAAACTTGTTGTCTTCCATCGTAACGGTCTGAGAGTAGAGCTAGACCCAGAGGCGGACTCAGAACATGCTCTTACCTAGTCATAGCCATCTAATGGAGACCTAAAATCATTAATTTTAATTACTTTATGTATGACACAGGTCTCTAAAGACCCAGTGTCATACATAATGTAATAAAGAATTAAAAGTAATTATACTCCATCGTGTTGCCCTGACTAGGGCTGGATTCGCCACTGAGACCTAGCACTATCAATTACCTGATTTGATATTTTGATTTCTCTCAATGTTGGATGTCTTGAAACTTCTTTCATCAAAAGCTATAAAGGAAAAAATATGTAGTTTTTGTATTTAACAAGATTTGTATTTAACAAGATTTGCATCACAGAAGAAGTGTATTTGTACACTCTAAGTATGCACAAAGGCACTCCCTCTGTGTGAAATGTTGTAGATAATAATGTGGAGAATAGTATTTTTACATGAATTAGCAGTGGCGGATCCAGCCCTAGTCATCACTATTGAGACAAACATATTTAGTTATTAGTAGCTTTATGTATTATATTTTTAGATCCATCATCATACATTAAACAATTAAAAGTTAATGACTTTGAATTTCTATTTTATTGATATGACTACAGTGGCGGATCAAGCCCTAGTCGGAACAGCACGATGAAGAACTAAACGTTTTAATTCTTAATAGCTTTTGTACGATAATGGGTCTTTAAAGACCCATTAT
>JAUCNQ010116752.1:0-11067 GCA_032352715.1 Bougainvillia muscus
AATCCACAAAATTATATTCAATTATATGCAATAATATTTTCCAGATTATGAGGATTATTTGAATTTTCATGCAGTGTTTATCTGGTCAAATTATTCATTTTGCGTAGAATTTCGTAGTTCGACTTATAATAGTTTGATGTTGAGGTGTTTCTGGCAAATAACGTTACTGAAAATTGAAACAAGAACATTAATATTTATTATCAGTCAAAATTCTCGCAGTGTATCTGTTTTGTCAGTATATATTTTGTCAGCCTAGTGGTTTGCATGACGGGAAGTTTAGGAAGCAGAAAACTTAAATGCATTATAAAGGAGGTGAATCAATGGTATTCCATCCTTTCGTCTGCGTGTTGTGTTTTATCTCTCTCCAATTATAGTATACCCTGCTAGATAAGCTAATCAGTGTTAATAATCAGACAGTTATTTCTTGAATTAAAAAAAATTACAGGTTTACCAAGTCCAGTGTCCGTCGTACGTACATCGTCCAGAACGCACACACATCTTCTCTGCTGCATATCACACTACGAATTGCTTAAGGATGATAAAACACAATTGGCATCAAAAGAATTATCAGATGCAACAATTCCTATTGGACTTTGGCTATATACACCTTGATTTTAGCCTGGAAATTGTATTTAGTTCACGATGACCATCAATTTCCTTAATCTCCATTGAGCAACTAGTAGTTCCCTACTTTTTCAAACAATCTTTTTGTAATATGCTGGTGTCTAGTTCTTAGTGACATAAATATGGAAGTATCGCTAAAATAGCACGAACGTCTTTATAAAAACTTGGGGGAACTCAACAGCTAGCCAAATTTGCTGTATTTAACTTCGATGTAGCTAGCTAGCTCAGCCCTTTGCTAGTAGGTAGTTAGCTGTGGGTGTTGTAGAGAAACAGTCATTGTAGAGAAAAAGTTCAAAAAGAAACTTCAGATTCCTTGCTTTGGAAAAAACAAATATCCGCATCAGAAAATAAAAAGTAATTTTTAAGCCTCTCTGTGCTGCTGGTGCTACCAGCGATCTAGGATATAGATAGTTTTTCCTTCTCTCAGACAATAAACTTCTCCAAATAGCAATTTTGGCCATATGTTAAACTACTTAGTAAACAATATTATCCATAATTTGAGAAATAGGAAGCCAAAAACAAGATCTCTGAAAATATTTTTTGATCGCAAAGAAAAAAGATTCACTGTTCTGCACAGTCAGCAAGTTTTAAGAGTAATTTATACGAGTTTGTATTAGCCAATCAAGTTTCGTATCGTTGTGACCGGTGCCAGTGCTTTTTTGTCTTTCTCCGTGAAGGCCAAAAGTGCTGGGATCGGCTGTGCTAAAAACGTTCTGGTTCGAAAGATAGTAGCCAGTTTTGAAAACTTTTTTTCGGTAGTTGCTCCAAAGATTATAGTTCTAAATTTAGGGCATTCTTCACAAATGTGGTTCATATCTTGTAGTGATATACCCTCCTTTTGTTCCAAATAACATATGCAGAATGTCAATGATGAGACAATATCTATTATTCCGTAGATAAGGAAAGTCATGTGTATCCGTGCTAATCATCTATCTTTCTATAACTTAGGATAAAAATATAACTCACAATACTATAGAGTCTGCACAAATCTTCTTCTTTACGGATCAAGCCCCTGGTTTATAACCAAGCAGGTATATTATTAAATTCTACCTAACTCGCACCGTTGCTACAGTATTGATCATAGGTTGGCTTTGCATACATAACTGTTTTTATGTCATAGATAGATATATACCTACCTGTACCTGTTGTATCCTCCAATCACTTCATTGAAGCAGAAGAGGTAAATCAGTTCTTTCATGAACCAACTTTGCGAACTCATGTTTATTTTGTGTCAACTTTTTCATTTCTTCAACAGATACACCTAGTAGCTTTGCATATTTCAGCCACGGGTGTCTGTAATATTTTCTTGTAGGCGTAGCAAACAATAACTTCTTGGTATATGTTGTGTTCTCTGCTCGACACAGGTGCGCAATGTACTTAAGATGTTGGGAATAGACAAAGTGTTTTAGAGGAGATGTTCTAACAAAGTCTTCGATTTCTTTGTTAGTATACACAAACTTGTAGTCTCCTTCATCAGCATTTTGTCTCCGCCATCCTCCTTTAACCATATTTCTAAGACATTGGAACCACACTGTTTCCAATTTCGTCAGTTGGACATCGTTAGGGAGCCATGCTAAGTCATGATGAACACCATATATGAGTCTTGATCGAACACAAGCCTCAACCCGTTTCCTCCTTGTTCCCATATTGACATTGTAGTCAGTTAACACCTGTCTCAGTACATTGAACTTTGCCACAGCTTTGGCAAACTGTTGTGCTACAGATGAAGACTTGATATTATTTGATATAACTTTCCCCAAGTAAAAAAATTCAGCAACATTACCAATAACATTTCCATCAACGCTGAGTAGTATCAAGGAGAGAGCCTGATTTTGCATATAATGCGCGCTTATGGGTAGCATTTAAAAGATTATGTCCCTGCTTACTGCAAAACATCCATATCAGAGGACAACAATTAAAAGATGGTAGTATATAGCTATCATATAAAAGATCTGACCTCTTATCCTCAGCAGAGCCATGGTTTTCATGGAGACTTGCTTGCAGATTCCCTTGATGTAGGGATAAAAAGTTAGTTTACTGTCAAGGGTGACACCTAATAACTTTACGTCCTTAGTGCTAGTTATCGAGGTACATCGAGGCAGAGCCTACCTGCACCGTGATGCTGTCCTCAGATCCAAGGAGAATCATCTGGAACTTTTCTGGGTTTGCAACCATACCGTTACACACTCAAACCACTTAATGACCACAACTAAGTTAGTATTTAATCTACAAATTACGGCTTCGGTGGTATCATTACAAGCAGAAAATGTGTTATCATCAGAAAGGTTACAGACGGAAGACTCGTTTACTGCCAACAATAAGTCGTTAATAAATATGTTGAATAAAATAGGTCCAAGAATTGAACCATGTGGCACTCTTATTGCAGTATATCATCTCTCATTTTCAATAAAGTTGTGCTTGTAGAAAGGTTTTTACGAAATTTCTGTTTGGAATTATCTCTGTCAGTTTCACCAGTAAAATTAATATTAATAATATGTTTGGAGTACATATACTTTTGAAAAAGTGGCGTAAGTGGTCTGGAGACGAAAAACGTACAAAAATATCGTCAACATACCTACGATAAAACTTAGGTTTAAATTCTGGAGGGCACTCCTCGATCCAAGTTTTTTCATAATGCGCTAAAAATGCATTAGCTAAACTCGGACCCAGGGGTGAATCCATTGCTACACCGTCAACTTGCTTATATAATACATTGTTAAACCAAGTTATCTGGACGATTTTCAGATCGTAAAATATTATCGACACAAACATTAATATTTTCGTCTAAAGGAATGTTAGTAAAAAGAGAGTCTACATCTAAACTAGCCATAAATAGGTTTGAATCCCGCCTCCTAATTTTTTCCGCAAATAAAAAACGAATCCTGTACAGTAAATTCATTGATAGTAATGGGAGAAAGAATTGGTACTAAAAATTAGCCCAAATCATATGTGGGACTACTGATTGCAGATAAAACAGGTCTTTAAGGTAGAAAACCATTAACATTTGCTTTGTGAACTTTACACAGGCCATATAAGGCACCTAACTTAGAAGTTAACTTTACGGCTAACTCTCCATTCTATTAACGGCCAAGATAAATGGGGAGTTACTCTTAACGGCTAACCCTCCATTTTCTTAGCGGCTCAAATAACTGGAGAGTTACACTAACAGCTAACTCTCCATTTACTTAACGGCTCGTATAAATGGAGAGTTAAGGAAATGACGTCATAATATAAAAATATTTACGTTTGTGACGTCATATTTTAACTCTCCACTTTTTGCTAACTCTACACTTATCCGACCTCGCTATTTCGAAACATTTGCCGTATTGTAAGTTGAAAGTTGTTTTCAAAACAGGGCTAACAATAGGGAGCTTTTTTAATTTTAAAGATCGTCCTTGAGCCGATCAACAACGTCCAGGTGCCGTATATCGTTTTATGTGTGGATGCTGCAATGCAACCTATATTGGCCAAACCATGCGTCACTTGAAGGTTACAGATTTTGAACATCTTAGGATTTCTGCTCTGACTGGTAAAACCTGTATATCTAAGCCCACGGCAGTTAACGAACATCTTTTATTTTGCCCATTTGATGCTTCATTTAAAGACTTCAAAATTCTCTTCTCGGCTGGAAACTGGTTTATACTCGAATTATGACTGCTCACACTACCAAAATAAAGGATAATCTCAGCATTGGAGAATTTCTCCCCGCCCCAATTCCACCAAAGCTGACATCAACATCAAGTCAAGGACCCAAAACAATAACAATACCGGAAAACTCTGCTGAGACTGATGATAGACAAATGATAATACTAGGACTGAAAGACATGAAAGATGTCGCTAAGTCCTTCTCATTGCTACTTCAAGTCCTGTAACAGCAAGGCAGTGGTGTTGTAGGTGCAGATGCATCTCTACAGCACCAGCAAGAAAGCAGCACTACTTTGCCCTCCTTAAAAAGAAAAAAAAGGCACACGGTGATGGTGTCGCTACAATTATCACCCCACCGTCTAAGAAACATAAAGTTTTAACCACGTCGAATTCAGTTAATACTGGCGACAATAATAATGCTGCAGATGCTGATGAATCACACTGATGATTGTACCAATATTGATGATGAATACATTGAACAGCTTGTGGAAACTTCTTCTGGACGAGGAAAACATTTAACCTCAGGAAGGAACTGATGTTATGGATGATATTTTGACTGAACTGGAGGTGGACGACAAAACAGGTCCAGAAATAGACTCAAAACTTGCAAACATTGACACTAAGTCCATGGATGAAAACAAATTAAAAGCCAAACTTAAGAAATATAAAAGGCCCCAAAATTGCACAAGCCTAAAAACCAAAAAATGTAATTTTTTGTAGATTTGGTCCATGCTTTGCATGGACTTTGCATGGACTGTCAGAACAACAGCGATCACAAGACGTTAAGTCGCAAAAGGTTCAACATGGGATAGTGAGAGGCACAATTGCCACTACAACACTTACTAATGAAATTTTAAAACTTCACAGAAACAAGGACTTATCTACAAAAGAGCTCAGAAAAGAGCTTGGAAAAGTCATGTCTTTGGGTACAGATGTAATTGGGCTACTACCACAAGCTGCACAAACAACCGATAATCTGCGAAGACAACGAATGGCTTTCTCAAATCCAGGTCTCAAAGGACTTTTAAAAAATGTGAATGAAAGCTCTAAATGGCTATTTGGAGTTGACCTAGTCAAGAAAATTTCTGATTTTAACTCATATCAGAAGGTTTTCTCAAAGACAAATGTCCAGAAGTCAAAAAACGTAAAATTCCGGAGAGATCAACATTATCAGGGATACAACAAAAACAAAAGTTACTCATATCTGAACAAAAAACAATACAGATACAACCAAAACAACAGCTCCAAAAACAATACCAAACAATACGAAAAGAAAAAGTAGAGAAAAGGTAAGTTACCATCCTGAATTTGTATCAACTAATAGTTTGATTTGGAGAAACATCAAAAACTGCACTTCTTATTGGGAAAAACTGACAAATGACCAAATAATTTTGGATATAGTCAGGAATGGATTAAAACCTGAATTTCATAAAAAAAATCCTAATCCAGCATGCCACATGCATCCTCTGTTCAAAGAAGAGGCTAATATTATTGCACAGGAAGTGGAGAAATTACTTGATAAGAAAGTAATTATTCCAACTAACAGAGAGCAAAATGACTTGGTTTCAGGTGTTTTCACTCGGCCAACGAAAAGTGGCTCCTATAAACATATGCAATACAAACATTTCAAATTGGAGTCCATTCAAAATGTGCTACACTGTAAAAAACCAGGGGTATAAATGACATCTGTAGACCTCAAAGATGCATTTTACTCAGGACATATTTTTAAAAATCATCAGATATTCCTTAAATTCTACAAATTTAACAACGTTAAACATAAAACTCACTCACTCACTCAACAGCAATGAGGGTTTTTACTAAAATTCTCAAGGTCTCATTTACAATACTTCGTAAAAGAGGTTTTGTTTCAGTTGTATTTGTGGATGATTCTTATTTGCAAGGAGACACCTCTCTTAAATGTACACAAAATATTGAAGCCACTATAAATCTCCTGCAAAATTTAGGATTTTACATTCATTTAGAAAAGTCTGTGAATACTCTGTGAACATGACCATCACATCAACTCTTGAGAAAAAGTCAATAATATTAACACTTGTCAGAGACATGAGGAAACAGGAAAAATGCAAAATCAGACATCTAGCAAGAATTATTGGCAATTTGTAGCCAGTTTTCCTGCTGTATCTTATGGACCCCTCCATTATATAGCTCTTGAAGGACACAAGTCCAAAGCCCTTAAAACTGCTAAAGACAATTTTGAAGATATTACAACCTTGCCACCCGAGGCTTACCAAGATCTACACTGGTGGGAGAAAAACATAATGCCGTCATTCTCTCTTATTGAAAAGCCTGAGATTGACAGGATCATTTTTACAGATCCCAAGGTTGAGGTGTTTCAGACAACATAACACCAAAGGGTGAGAAATGGCCCTTTACAGATAAGGATTTCCATACTAATGTGCTAGAGCTTAAAGAAATGCTTATAGGATTGCAAATATATTCTGATAATAAACAAGCCAAGCACATAAAAATTATGTCTAACAATGCAACAGCTATAGCCTATGTTAACAACATGGGAGGCCAAAATCACCAGCAGCTAGCAATATTACTACTGAAATCTGGAACTGGGCCTCACAATACAACGTCTGCCACACAGCTGCACATATACCTGGGTCAGAAAACCTAGTAGCAGATCACTATTCTAGGCGTTTCAATGAAAGTACTGAATGGCAATTAAACCCTGATATATTTAGAAAAATAGTAGATACATTTGGAATTGATCTTTTTGTAAGTAATAGAAATAGACAAAGGAATAAATACATTTTCTGGTTCCCAGACCCTCAAGCAATTGTCATTGATGCTTTCTTCTCACCTTGGAAGGGTACGTTTGTATATGCATTTACTCCATTTAGCCTATTAAACAAGGCATTAACAAAATGAAGGAAAGAAAAAGCAACAGGTATACTTATTGTACCAGATTGGCCAAGCCAATCTTGGTACCCTCTTAGCTCTTTCCCTATCTTATAGGAATGTGAGAGTAACACCGCACAAGGACAACCTTCTTCTAGCAGGAAGCACCTAGAGACCACCCATTGAAAAAGAAGCTAAACTTGCTGGAATTGCTGATGAAGCCATGAACCTCGTTTTAGCTGCTAGAAGAGATTCGACAAAGGGTATATATCTCACTTACGAGAGACAGTTTCTGAATTATTGTCAGAAAATTAATGTAAAGGAAGGAAAAGCCAATATTTACCACGCTATCAATTTTCTTACAGAACTTATTGAAAAAAGGACTTAATATAGAGTTAATAAGAAAAAAATTCCCTTATTAACTCTGGCAAGGCTGCTATCAGTGATTTTGTGGGAATTTGCTCCTTACTACAACATTTCGAATCACCCTGTCATGAAAGCATTTTGCAAAGGAGTGTACAATAAAAGACCACCCAAACCAAAAATTTCCACAGTATGGGATGTCAAAGTTATGTTCGATTATCTGGAAAAATTAGGTGACAACATTACTTTGTCTGATAAGCATATTAGTCAGAAAATGCTTATTTTATTGCTTTTGTTGGGAGCAGAAAGCAAAAAATGACCTCATCAGAAAATATCCAATTGTTCATCACATATTGCAAGCCATTTAAGGCTGATAGTACTGACACCATGCGGAGATGGATAAAAAACATTTTTACTGAAGCTGGAATTTTTAATTTTAGTCCACACAGACCTGCAAGCACAAGCAAGGCGAAGGCGTTACAAGTAGACATGGACAAAATACTCACGCAAAGAGACTGGAATAATGTGAAAACTTTCAAGAAATTTTACGATAAAGACATTATCACACACATCCCAGAGACAATTGACATCTATAAGATCATGACTTAATCATTAAGATGAGCTACTAGATTTTACTTTTTATCATACCGTAAAACTCCGATTATAAGCCCCCCGAATAAAGGCTCCCCATGTGTAAGCCCGCCTAATAGCTAACGCACAAGGTGTTCCATGTATAAACTCCTCCGTGCATAAGCTCCCCTATGTATAAGCCCATGTCAGTAAGGAAGAAATTACTTCTAAAATGTACTATAATGTACTAAAATGTACTACAATGGGCTATAATATAATTCTATAATGTACTGTAATATGCTATAATGTATTATAATGTACTATAATGTACATAGCGTAATATAATGCATTTAATATAATGTACTTAATATCAGTCCATGTAAAAGCCCATAAAAAAAAGCTTACGAAATTGTATAAGCCCAGGGCTTCTATTCGGAGTTTTACGTTATGTTTATAGCATGAGACAATTAAGGCTACTCAGAACGGTTCTCTGTAGAAACAATATTACATTCTAAGATCTGGACCGATATTAGTCACACATGCATTCGAACTTGGCATTCTCAGTGCCAATTCAAATGTAATACATATTTGAGGATCTTGTAATTCCGTATATGACCGATCTAACGCCCACTCTCGATTAAACGCCCCTCTCGAATAAACGCCCAGGGTAAATTTGAAAATATTCACTAACGCCCAATCTCGAATAAACGCCCCTCCCGAGTAAACGCCTAGGGATTAAGAGCCAATTTAATAAACGCCCATGGGCTGCTATTTGTTTCATAGCTTTTTTTACAGTAGTAAAATATTTAGGCCTAAGAATTGATGAAAAACTTAGCTGGGATGAACACATAGCACACGTGTCCACTAAAGTAGCCCAAGGTGCAGGAATAATCTACAAATTACGCCATGTTCTTTCTACACAATCAATTCAGAATATATACTCCTGTTTTACTCAATCACATGTTTTGTATTGTATTTCACTCTGGGGTTTCTGCAATTCCCCTAGCTTAACAAAACTAAAGCACTCGTTAAAAAATGCGGTGTTTTCACTATCGCAGATGGCTGGAAACAAAGTTTCTTTTCGTATTCCGGACTACAATCGGGTTCGCAAGTTGTGAAGTTGGCATAATGCCTTAACTTCTGTTATAGTGATACTTTCGATGTGTTACTTTGCAACATTCAACATATGCCTATATTACGTTATTTCAGAAAATTTCATTCCTATATCATCAGTGGTTAAGAAATTACTGGCTATTGTTTGAAACCACCTCACTTGTTACTGCACTACTCCCTCTGAAATTCTTTAACCTTGTAATTGCTGTATTTCGTTCAATATTTAATATACGCTTGAAAGTGCCTAAAAACATATAAAATTGATAACTCCATTTTATGACATAGTTATTACAGTGTTTTGAAGAGTATAATAACCTTTATAGCTAAATTTTGGGTCGGAATTTAAACATAGTGATTTTACTCAATTTTCTACGTCTTTATGACGTCATCGGTGACATGATGACGTCATCATAATTTGCTTTATGTCACGTGACTCCTTATGTGGTAATGCCCACCCCCAGGCTTTAAGAGTGTAGAAAAAGCCCGGGCTTAATATGGTTAATCACTCACATAATACTAGAAATTCGGCTTTATTACACGTACCTTACTCCAGTTCATATAATAAAATTTCACACATAGCATCATTAAATTGGAATAAATACTGTCTAGATCTTACAGAAATAAACAATAAGAGCCTTTTCTTCAAGAAAATCAAGTCAAAAATGCTCAAAGAATAACACTTTTTGAACAATTATTCATTTTTATTCTACTTTTTCAAAAACTATCTTCATATATACAAGTATATTATGGAAACTTCTTGTTTTTATTATTTGCAAGTATAATGTACACAATCTTTTTCTTCCCAAGTAGCCACTTAAGGATCAGCACATACCGTCAACCGTCTTGAAATCCTCTAAGAAAAAAGAAAACAGACTGAAATATAATATATTCTTAGTTACAAGTAAACCAATAGTATATTTAATATACACTGCTCGGTGGGCGGGATCGGCAGGAAGTTACTGTCTAGAGTTTTGTTTTTCAAGTGTGGTTTCATACAACACCTGATGCAAGATGGCGGTTGTGAGACACGCATGCTAAGCGATGCGAAAATGCAGTGATGCTACAAGATGTTTGATAATATTCCTTATGTGATATAAAGCTGTGGATTACCATGCAATGAATATCAGTACTGCTGTTGTTTTATACTACGTTATCCGCAAGGGAACAACTGAAATTTCGAGGTTTGTTGTCTGTCTGGTTATTAATATTTACGTGGCATATATTTTAACATGCCTCCAAATGATCTATTGGTTATATTTACTGAAAAACTCAAGGAAAGAGATACAAAAATTGTAAAACTTGATTCACAAGTTGCATCAGCAGCATGTATCGACACTGAAGTCTGCACTTCATAAAAAAACAGAGGATATCGACTAACTTGAACAGTATGGCTCCGAATAGATGGAGTGGAAAGTGTAGAAAACGAAACTGCTACCAATGTATTTAATGTGGTCAAAGGAAAGGTAGACGAGTTAGAAGTGGATATTCCCGATGCAGTAGTAGATAGAGCACACAGAATTGGTAAGCCTTATGTTGACAGAAAGACCAAAAAGAGCACACAAAGCATTATTGTACCATTTACCACGTTTAGGCATCGCACCATATTTTATAAAAATAGGAAAAAGCTTAACGGTAATACAAGGGTAAAACTTGATTTGACGAAGGCTAGATACCAAATTTTTAATGAAAGTATTTCATGATATGTCCAAAGCATTTCATGATATGTCCAAAGCATTTGACAAAGTTTAGCACGAAGGACTTCTTCATAAATTAAAGTGTTACGGAGTTGAAGGTAAAATGTACGAGCTACTAAAAAACTATCTTACCAATAGAAAACAAAGAGTTGTTCTTAATGGTCAAACTTCCTCTTGGGCAAATGTCAAT
>JAUCNQ010116763.1:0-11067 GCA_032352715.1 Bougainvillia muscus
CTAACACAATCCTGCAGTAAAAACTGCAGGATTGTGTTAGTGAGTATGACCATTTGTGGACACTGTGCAAAAAAGGGCTAATATGCTAGAACTCTGTAATTTCTCAAAGTTCTTTTTCTTTACCCTCACAGCATAGTGGTTTGTCAGGATTGCAACATCTTTTATGATAATAGTTTCAACATTTCTTAAACACACGACATCCATCATAACAACACTGTGTTTAAGGGTTCTTTTTCTTACCATAATGTGCACCTAAAGTAGGAGGATGTAGATCAGTTATATTAATTTAATACAGAGGTGCAATCAGAACATGCTTTGACCTATTCACAGCAGAAAAATGGAGACGTATAGCGATTTGATATGAATTGGTCTATGTGTGACCATTGATACTAAAACTTCTAGTTTATCATCTGCATTGCTTTAACTAGAGGTGGATGTAGAGGTGGATTTAGAACAACACTTACTTTTAGAAGTAATAACAAGTACTGCAAATCCGTTCAAGGAATTAAACTTGCATCTTTTAATTGCAGTACTATAATTATTCTTCCACAGGTATATGCTGCATGAAAATCAGGATATTCCATTTCAGATCACATATGCTTAATTGACCTTTACAGAAAATCCGCACCGGATTTTCTCTAAATGTCAAATAATTATATGTAATCCGAAACGGACTGTCCCGATTTTTATGCAGTGATAATTATTCATAACAAGTATTCTTCTTAAAAGGTACTGAACCCTATTTCTCCCGGGGGAAATATGGCACAACTCCAAAAAATTTCAATGAAAATTGTTGATAGCAAGGGGGTAAAATGACGTAATTCTCGGGCGGGGGTATGAAAGTTTTTCATATTTTGAGCAGTTAAAATCAAAATTTCCTTAAATTTAATACATATATATCAAATCGATTGTTTTCACGTAAGTATGTATGCTATGAAGACGTCATATAGACGTCAAGATGTTGTCACAGTGACGTTATCACATCAAAAACGTCATTTGCACGTTTTTTGGAAAACAATTAAAATTTCAAAATATTTTCAACGTTCATTTCTTATGCTGACGTCATCAAAATAGTCACTTGACTATAACACATGGTCCATAATGGACCAAACTATCATCGGGTCAAGTTTCATCAAAATTCGTTTAGCCAATCAGAAGTTAGGTAGGGGGAATATATGC
Source organism: Bougainvillia muscus (assembly GCA_032352715.1). NCBI lineage: Eukaryota > Metazoa > Cnidaria > Hydrozoa > Anthoathecata > Bougainvilliidae > Bougainvillia > Bougainvillia muscus. The sequence goes on from JAUCNQ010116763.1 coordinate 1,180, forward strand.
CCCTCCCCCTCCGCGGAAATAAGGTCTACAATAGGCCCGGTGGAAATAGGGTTAAAAGGTATATATTATAAAGACATATTAATATATCTGTTTGAAAACGTAATACAACCCGAGGTTTTCTCTTTTAATTTCTGACAGACAAATGCACGTTATTCAATCTTGCTTTAATTAAGTGGTGGATATAGCACTTGTCAGAAGAACACGATAAAGAACTAGAAGTTTAAATTCGTAATAGTTTTATTTATGACGTCATCACCAGAGACTTTAGAGACTCTTCGTCATACAAAAAGCAATTGAAATTTAATGACTTTGAGTCACAATTTTACTGGCTTGGATTAGGTAAACGCATGTTCTGAATCTTTCTTTGTAATAGCACAACTTCAATTTTCATGTATTTTCCTCAAATGGAATTGCTTTGGTTTAACTCTTTCATCTTTTAAAGTTGTACCGATAAACTTCTGCATCACTCTTCTCCTGATCCATCTCCACAGCGTTTATTACCCATTTTTGTTTCTATGCTTACGTGGTAAAAAATATTATGCACCAACCACTGAATCTATAAACTACACCGCACGAAAATTTATTTTATCAAGGAAACTGCAGGAATCTAGAGTAAATCCGATAAAATAAATCTTTATGCAGTGCTATCTACGAAAGAGTTCCTTAAAGTAACAGAATGACTTGCAAAGATGTACGATTAGCAGTAGCGGATTTAGACCTAGTCAGATCACCAAGATGCCAAGATGAATAATAAACCTAACTATTAGTTTTACGTTACTTTTGCATAGAGTTTTGCATTTTGCGCCAAGTTTCAGGTTCTGAAATTAATTGGTTCTACATTATTGAGCTCCGGCCAATTCGCCCTCCCCCAGTCTTTAATCAAGCTAAAAAAACACAGTCTAAATAGGGTTAAAGGTTTCTCATTTCCAGTACTAGTTAGAGCAACACAATGAAGAAATGAACGTTTTAATTCTTAATATACATTGTTTAAAGACAACTCATCATACAAAACCAATTAAAAATAAATGATTATCATTCTACTGCTGTGGCTAAGTGCAAGCATATTCTAAGTCTGTCACTGATCTCCATGGAGTATTCATTCTTTAGCAACATAGAAATAAGATCCAACAAAGATTTGACCAGATATTGTTTGGAATGACAAACATCGTATGAAACATAAATGCGAGCTCTATAAGCTGTATAATCTATATTACAATATTGACCAAAATAGTCATTAAAGTATAAATCTGTTTCCATTATATGTTTGTTAACCTTTTGAGCCAGCAAAAGTTTTATGTCACAACTGTACAGATCGAACATTTTTTTACATTTTCGGATCTTTCCACGAAATCGACCTTATTTTATAAAGGATATGTTATGTAAAATAAACAGTAAACATATTATCTGCAGAAAAGCATCCCTCCAGAGATGTTTATCTAAATATCTGTTCTGTAAATATGCAGCAAATCGCTAAAAAACCGAGCATGGTGGAGTGGATTTTTAGCATTGTTGCCGGCTTTATGCCTGCAACAATGCTAAAAATGAATTCCACCAAGGACACTTCTGTAGGAATTTTTCAAATATTTAAAGAACACATAATTTGAAGAACACGTACAGATGACTGCTGCATATATGTAAATGCTATTTACTTCTTAAAACTGATTATCAGGATAGAAAAAAACTCGAAATCCAAATAAAGACTTTTTCGGTCCTAACAGTCACTTTTGAAAAAAAGAATCGTAGAAACTACTAAATAAACAGTACAAACTGAATGGATAAACAAAATAGGTCTCGATGATAACAGAAATGATAAAAATAGCACGCTGGTACGGCTTTATAGCATGGTAATGCAAGAGATCAGAAGAAAGCCTGGAAATTACAACAAAGTTAAAGTGTTTTTCCTACCATTTTTGTTATGATATCTTCCGGGGTTTTTTTGTGATAAAAACGATAAAAATACCCAAAGATTTCGACAGGCGCAATCATTTAGTACGTAAAAGAAATCGTTTCTGAGTTCCAACCCGATAAGGTGACGTTCGGACACAATTGCTACTGCATAGTCTTCTAAGTTTATTTCCCCATTCTTGGTTATAAGTATTTGTTCTTTATTTAAACACTAGAAAAGCACTCATTTTCTGATTTAATGAACGGAATTTTAAGGTTATCCGTGTATGCTCAATGAACCATCAAGTAAATTAACTTTATTTCGGCAAATTTAAATTTATTTCAATTCATTTGTCAAACTAATCACAAATACGTTGTAAAGTACAACCATGCTAGGTGGGACCCTTGACAAGTGGGACCTTTTTTAAGTGAGACAGATTTCTTGTTCTCCTTTGACTTACTGCATCCGCATAGAATAAAAATCCCGGCTTAACTGGGTCCACGGATAAGTAGGACTCGCGACAAGTAGGACCATTTCTTCATGTCCCCTCAGTAAAAGACCTCGTTTAACTTGGACACTGATTGTTCGAAGAATCGAACATTTTGAAAGTCCTTTTTTTATAGACAGTTTTTTTGTACCTTCACACAACAAAGTATGATGTATTTATCTATGTAAGCACATGCTATTAAAAAATATTTTTAAGCAAAATGATATGAAGATTTCCTTGTGTCATTTTGTTACATTTTTTTTTATCCCCTTTGAGTGTCTTACGTGGTCTTACTGTATATAGCGGAACTTCTAAACATCATTTTGTATTTCCCGCCAACGGAAAAAGGTATATATCTTATTGGTTTTAGAAAATTAATCAAAATTTAAGCTAATGATGAACGGAGATTACACAAAAGTATATATTTTAAACTTTTACTGCCGGTAATAGATTTAGAGACTTAGTCAGTGCATCAAGATGCACGATTGGATTGGATTGCTCAAAAAACAATTACTAAGTTATTTCTTAAACAAATACACCTTTTAAACTATTCGAAGCAATTCAATTCTTCAAAAAAAAATAAACAATGATTAAGTACAAATTCTCTTGTTGACTAGCCCCACAATCACCACATGGAATTTTACGTATTGATAAAAAAGTAAGCTTTTTAGATTTGCGTTATTTGTCAATGCTGAACTCTACTAGGTGGCTACCATTAGATAGCGTTATGCATTTTGGCCTGCCTCCTATAATTTATCATTTGAGAGCTGCGTCTGGTTATTTCTTTTATACCAACGACCAGATTTGGCTCTACTAGTTAGGAAATAAATTTGTAGTTTATGTAATATGACATAGTTATGTTGTAACTTATTGTTCATAAAATAAAGCTTATCAATCAATCAACTGTTACTGCCGGTAATAGATTTAGAGACCTTTTCAGTGCATCAAGATGGAGAGTGAAACTTATTAATTATTAATAGTTAGCAAATGATCATTAGACTTTGAAGGACTAATGATCATTTGTTAAACTAATAAAAATTTCATAGATTTCATTTTTCTCCGCTTTCATAGCTATATAGGTTATAGCGTGTATTAGATTCGTTTATGTCTGCTTTTAAAAAACACTTCCAGAGCCACCAGCTGCTGTAATTACTAACATTTGTTTGAGTTCCAATACTTTTGTAGCAGAAATCCGTAGTCATTTGTAGCAATGATCCGTAGTCATTTACAATTTCGGCCCGCCTTTGATTAAATAATATTCAAACAAATTTATAGTGTCTAGAAAGCTGAATTTTTGACCATATAAGGACACGCAATAAATTTTGATGACACCACTATTTCGAAATCGCTTTTTAGCAATAATTTCAGTTCTAATGAAATTAAGTGGTTTTATTCCACAAAAAATATTAAAAATATGCTTACACTCTTTAGCAACATAGAATTAAGATCCAACAAAGCTTTGACAAGATATTGCTGGGAATCACAAACATCGGACGAAATATGAATACAAGCTCTATAACCTCTAACCTTGTTCCCAAGGCCTCTTCGCGTTTTGATTTGATTTTTAAAAGACGCGCCTATCTCGTAAATCAAAAAGGGGTTCCTATTAGCTCTGTTATCCATATTAAAAATTGATTAAAATAGTCATCAAAGTGAGAGGCGGACTTACAACATGTTTTGCCTAGTCTTACTGAGGGATACTCAAAGTCATTAATTTTAATAACTTTATGTTTGACAATAGGTCTCTAAAGAATCCTTGTCATACATAAAGTTATTAAGAATTAAAAGTAATTGTGCTCCATCGTGATGCTCTGGCTACTGCTGGATCCATCACTAAAAGTATAAATCTATTTCTATTATATGTTTGTTAACCTTTTGAGCCCGAAAAACCTATATCTCATGACTCTTTTGCTTTCCTCGAAATCTACCCCATTTTGTGAAGGAAATGTCGTGGAGAATCAGCAGATAACATAGTTTATATTTAAATAAATGTGTAAAGGTTATTTCCTTCCTGCGTATCAGGGTAAAAGAAACGTGAAATCCGAAAAACACACTATTTTGGCCCGATCAGGGACTTTTGAAAGAAAAAATAGTGGAAACTACTAAATCAACGGTAAAATCTGACTTGATAAACGAAATAGGTCAGGATGATAACATAAATGGCATAATAGTACCCATTACAGATTGATAATGAGGAAAAAAAATGAAAATTACAGAAAAGTTATAGCAAAAAAAATTCTTGCCATTTTCCGACTTGGTAAACGGTGTTTTAGGGATGTCCGTGTATACTCAATGGACGATCAAATAAATCTTTTTTCTGAGAAATTTAAATTTTTCTAGAAGCTTAAAAATAGTAGGAAAGTGCCTGCGAAGAAGTGTAAAATCATTAAAATTTCATAGAAATTTTAAGATTTTTACTCTTTTTCGCAGGCGTTTGCGTACTTTTGGATTCGGTCCTGGTTGTGAGATGCAAAGAATGAAAAATTGTAAAGAAGATTTTTTTTAGTGATAAACACATCTGTTCAAAATGAATTGTTGTTATCGTTAAAGTTATTTCTTATAAGTTACAAATGGACCCATTGAGGGATATCCATATGCCCCCTTTTTATCTATTTCTCCGATTCCTGTGAAGTAGAACATAACAACAATTTGCCCTTTATTATAAAATCTTAAGTTATTTAGTACCAAAGATGTTTGCGATTACCAATCATTGTTTGATTTCTGCTACCGAAGTATTGAACATCAGACATATCTTTGTGGAACAGCATATTTGTCGGAAAAAATCTTTCGTCGGCAACAAATTCGTCACTTTTGTCCGACAAGAATATGTTCGATAAGGTATGGCCTGTAACGTCGCAATATGTAATAACGTCGCAATATGTAATAACGTCGCAATATGTAATAATCACCGTCGCAATATGTAATACCGTCGCAATATGTAATAAAAATAAAAACGTCGCAATATGTAACAATGATTGACAAAAACAATTTAATCTCATTTATTATGAGAGTTATGAATTGACACTTTGCATATTTACAAAAGACAACATCAAATACAAAATGACACTTGTTAGAAAAAAATTGGTGTCATCAATGACGTAATACGGCAAAAATCTCCATAATGAATTTAACTTCATCGTTTCTCAGTTTGACATTCCTAATCTAACATTTACGAAAGAAAACAACGGTGAAATTTTTTTCCTCCAAAAAATGATGTCATGGATCGTTTAAATTGACGTTGGTCAAAAAATACAAAATCTGTTAAATTGGGTTACCGCTGGCCACAGTCTTCTTTAACCACGCATCATTGATTTTACCTGGTTGGTAGATGCATGTAAATACTAAATCTAACGAGGTACGTGTGAAAAATGGAAGATTCTGCCAGAAGTATACAGATTTCTCCTGGATTGCAGCCAAAACATGCCCTTTTGGAGGTGAGAGAGGGATTAAGGGAAATTATGTGGAATATGCTCTAACAGTGAGTTGTACCTCGTCATATTCATACTTACTACTATATAAAGGATAACTTCAGGAAAAAATTAAGGGTTAAAGAAGGACTGTGGCTAGCGGTAACCCTATTTAACAGATTTTCAGTTTTTTGACCACATGACGTCATTTTTGACGATCTTTGATATCCTTTTCTTCAAAAACACTTTCACTGTTGTTGTCTTTCTTAAATTATAGATTAGGAATGTTAAACTGAGAAACGGTGAAATACAAGTCATAATGGAGGTTTGTGACTTTGGAATAATAGCGTTATAGCACCGTGACAACACCCTTAAGTACACTGAGTAATCTATTTTCAGAAACTATGGTTCCTGTTCGATTGAGGCATTGAAATTTGGCACATTCTCAAATGCTTTATCAGATACAAAGTTGACATGCATGTTACATAAAATAGTGACATCATCGATAACGTCAATATGACGAGAATACAATGGCGTCACCGATGGTGTAATATGGTAGTTTTTTAAAGCGTTATAACTATTAAAGGGGAAGAACAATATAAGACTTAATTAAAAAAAATAATCAAATACATAATAGCTGCATATTTCAGTATTTCTTAAGTCTGGAAAGGCTTATTCAGAACAAAATAAAATTTGAGGTCTTTTATGGCGATGCAGCGTGCCCAAGGGAAATGGTGTGGTTACGTTAGTATTAAAGTTTAATATATTTTTTGAAATGCAATTGAACCATTTGCAAATGTGCCAAGTTTCAATGTCTAAATCGAACAGGAACCTAATGACACAAATATTTTTCAATGTGTTATTTTGTATTTGATGTCAATGTGCCAAGATTCAATACCTAATTCTCATAGGAATGGGTTATAGCATTGTTCTTGCCAATAATTATTACATATTGCGACGTTTCTATTTTATTACATATTGCTACGGCAATTACATATTGCGATGATGATTGTTACATAGTGCGATGATGTTACATATTGCGACGATGTTTATTACATATTCCGATGTTATTACATATTGCGACGTTATATGGCCGATTATTAACAAATAAAATGGCAAGGGAAAATATTTCTAACTTACCATTTTGCCGTTGAAGACAGTCTAACTTAAATCAACAAAATGCAACAACAACAAAAACAATCATAAAAACTTTTATGTAGGTGCTTTAACTATACTAAAACTGCATAAAATCGTGATAATCCATTTCGGAATATTTAGTGATTATTTGACTGTTAGAGAAAATCGCCATATGGGTATTTAAAATTTAGAAAAAATTTGTTTCAGATTTACTCTAAATTTCAAATAATTATTTGTAATGCGAAATAGATTATCCCGATTGTCATGCGCACGCACTGCTCAAAATCCAACTGTATCCGGACATGTTTTCAGTCCGTACTCGTCCGTATTAAGACTGAATACCGACGTATACATACTGAATACAGGAGTAGATGGACTGTATAAAGGTCCGGATACAGCTGGATTTTGCGCAGTGACGATTCTGAGTTTTGCTCCGAATTTCTACAGGTTGTATAATAAGTAAAACATCCTTTTGTACAGTGTTTGTATAACGTAAAGGGCCGTTCACCACAGAATTCGTACGTAATACTAATGATTTTCAGCACAGAAGAATGAAAATTGATAAGAATTTTAAACATGAAAACCTACATTCCTGGAAAACCACAGATAATATTTCTAATTTACTGTAGCATGGCATCTGACGATATTTTTTATGGCCTGATACACAACCTTAACCTGCAATGGTCACACACAGCTGAACAGTATTGCAGCATTCCCTGGAGTATAGCGTTCAATATGTGTGAACATTTTTTAACACTAAGTGAAAAAGGGGTTAACTGCTATTGTGTAAAGTGATAGATAGCATAAAACACAGAAATTATTACCATTGCTATCAGGGCAAAATATCTTCGAGTTATAGCCAAGTTTTTCTAGCAATATTCGAATATTTTGACGGGTAAGATCGTTTAGTACATAAAAAAGCATGTGTCAGGCTGGAAAAAGTCAATTTGTACAGAAACTGCGATAACGCGGAAAGGCGACGTTACAACACAATTGTTTCTCCATAGCCTTCTAAATTTCATTCTTGGTGATAGATTTTGTTTCTTAATATTAGAACTAGAAAAGTATTCGCATTTATAACAATCAAAACAAAGTTTTGGTATTTAAAGACCCATTATCATACAAAAGCAATTAAAAATCAATGAGTTTGAGCATGCTTCCAATCTCAATTCTATTCCTTTGACTAGGCAAAAGTATGTTCTGAGTCCGCCTCTGCAAATAATAGAATAAATCAGTTGTTAACCATATGTTGTTTACGTTCGAAACATATAAATTTACTAAATTTCATTCATTTTAGTAGTAAACATGGCGAAATACGCTCAGTATTCCATTATTGTCATTAAATTCTGTTTAATTAGGATTTTCAACACAAAATGTGGAGATAGTTACCATGCGGGTAATTATAATATAACCAAGAATGGGGGAATAGATGGACGCTTTGGGATGGCATGTATTTCATTTTTTTCGGTCACAAATTCAAACGGAACTGTTAACAAACATGTAATGGAAACAGATTTATACTTTGATGACAAATTACTTGAAACTTGTTTACAATACAATTTTATTCCCTGCATGTATATTTCACACGATGTTTGCGATTCCCAGCAATATCTGACCAAAGCATTGTTGGATCTGTTTGATATGTTACCAACTTTAAACGTTGATGTTCGCATTTATTCATATATGTCTAAAGATTTAACAGTTACAATGCTAAGATTTATAGATTCCTTTTACAAATATTACAATACATTGCAAGCAGGCAGGCAAGAAATAACTTCCACGGTAAATGCTGATGAAATTGCTCACTTAGATGATGTTAATGATATCATTAAACTGTGCACAAGTATATCTATACAAAGAAATTTTAAACTGATCACATATCAGAACGGATATTTCAATTATTTCTACAGCAGAAACTTTTCTTATTGGTCTGAAATTGATGGATTATAAAATATTCATTTGTGCGAGACAAAAATCCAACGATGCGTGTGTCGAGGAGGTTGGCCCGGTTTATTAACTACAGATACTCAAACGTTCATTTTACGAACTAGTGAAGATTTTCACCAGATGGTTAATTTTATGGTTAACTATACAGAATCATTGTCAAGAGCCGTTCTCGTTTTCGCTAACAATAAGGAAGAGATTGAAGCGTTAGCTAACGAATTGCCAAGTTATTTCAGTTTAAAATACAATATTACATTGGATTTTATTAAGTTATAAGAATTAGGACTGTATAGTAATAACAACATTGAATTGTTTCTAGTGTATAAAGCAGATTGCAATCAGTCAAGATACCTGGACACTTTAGAGAAAACGGAAATATGTAAATCGAAGTATGTAGTGAAAATGCCATATATTTCAAGCAATTACTATAAAAACGAAGAATTTGTAGTCAACAATGCATCATCATACAAAGCCAATATGCAATCGTTATTGCGTAGTAACTACACTTGCATTGAAAAATGCCCTCCTGGTTACACTTTGAAACAATACACTGACATTCTAACCAAATCAATTAATTTTATTTGTATCGAATGCCTAGTAAACACTGTTAAACCTGATGCTGGTGATCACAAATGTGTCTCATGCAGAGGTATTGGTTGGGAATCTAACAGAATGAAAACATACTGCATCGACACATTTCACAATTACTCACTTAAATTTACTGACGATCTCAGCATAATAATGCTTGCATTAAGTGGTATTGGCATCAGCATGATCAGCTTTGCTTTATCGTTATTCATCAAGTATCAAGAAACCCCAATCGTGAAATCATTCAACAAACCATTAACCTTCTTGCAACTTTTGCTAGGAATGATTTTGTTGGTGTTGCTACCGTTTTTATTCATTGGAGAAGTGACCGATACAATTTGTTTTATTCAACCTATTGCCATCACAGTGATAGTATCAATTTCTTTGTCTGTGTCGATTGTTAGAGTAAACACACTGCTCAAAATATTTCAACAACAGAC
>JAUCNQ010116774.1:0-11067 GCA_032352715.1 Bougainvillia muscus
TTTACTTACTTACTTACTTACTTACTTACTTACTTACTTACTTACTTACTTACTTACTTACTTACTTACTTACTTACAGGGTTGGTTTCGTATAAGAGGTGGAAGTTTTCCTCTACAGGTACAAACGTGAGAAATTTAGGAAAATCAAATTCTAAAAAAATCCATTGCTTACATTTTTAATTTGTTGGAGGTCAACAAATTGCTTGTCACGCCACGCCTTTCGTATGCTGGCAATTATCAAGTGGTTTTAAGAGATAACACAAATTAAATGAGGTGGTAATACACCTATCAAATATGAGCATCATTTTTACTGAAATAAAGTCTTAAAAATCCTGATGGCAGACATACATGTCGGTATTAAAAAGAAAGAATAAACATGAATACCTCAAACCGACAAATCAATTTTTTTCTTCTTCTATGTATTAGGAATAATATGCACATTTACCCTTTCTTTTAAGAATTTTTTTTTTCTCTCGTACTTCTTCTGACACCACGCATATTGTGTTATCTTCCATAAAATCAGCACAAAGTAATTTTGACGATTGAATCCCCAAGAAGCAAATCCTTTCGCATGCATCATTTCTTAAATATTTACAACTATAAAATGACCAAATACCTAATATGACATTGTTCTACTCTATGGCAATACATATACTAGTTTCTTAAAGCTAGACTTTTGCAACTGCTAAACCCATAAATGGGATAATTTTGATGACATTCAGTCCTTGGGATCTTGACGGCAATTTGACAGCAAAAATGTTATTTTGAAAAACTGAAAATTTAGTTATATTTTGGTATTTTTTCTTTTTAAGATATATATGTGCAACGCACCTAACATTCATTCAAGATAGACAGCATTATATATTTAACGTTATTACATCCCTCAAATTTCGCTTCTCGTTCGAAATAGTTGACGTAGTAATTGGATTAAATTTTTAAAATTTATAAAAAATATATATTTCTGAGGCGGATCACTGGACTGGACTGGACTGGAAGGTCACTGGACTTGAAATTCTACATTATGCCGGGCGAATACAGTAGAGATTTCGTTAGCTGTGTGTCTGATTAAATATAACCCACAAGATTCAAAATTTTGGCGACAAAACTTATATCGTTAAAAAAAAGTCAAATACGTAAACCCAAAAAATTATCATAGCTAAACGACGAAATTACTTTACACATATTTTTATTTATTTATTTATTCACATTTTTTAAAGTTGGCTTTACAATAACACCTAAAATATACTAATAAACACCAACATAAGGTTTGAAACCATCATTCTACTTCCAAATTTTGCAACCGCAAACTCGAGTGATCGCAAAGAACTTTTGAACATTTCGAGTGTGGCAGAGTTTTTTTTATTTCACTTGGAATACTGTTCCAAAGCAAACTTCCACGAAGCGGAAAGTATTTAACCCAAATCTTGTAGTCATAACACTAGGTAACGATAAGAGATTTGAGTTCCTGAGACCATATGGAACAGTTTTCACAGTGAACATTTTCTGCATAAATGATGGGTTCAGACCTTTGGTCGACTTAAAAATTTCACAAATCAGATGTCGTAAATGGAATTCGTGCACATATTTCGATGAAGTGTTTTGCAGTAATCCGTCATAATCCAAATCGAAACGATCAGTAACTCATGATCGATATTCAAAAACATCAGCAAAATTACGTTCATGTTATAAATTTTAACTAGACAACATCACACAAAAACACTAACAATCTCTCATTATATGAAATATATTCACTCTTGGATTCAGAATGATAACATACATACTAACCATTTTGACTCATTTTAGCTAGATTTAGTTCATTCATTGTCGATAATGTAAGTGATTACGAATCATTGTTTGCTTTTCGTTAAAGAAGCAGCAATACTCAAATAATGATTTGTTACCACAGCGGCTTGCGGCACTGAATGAGTGAAGTTATTAATATAAAATGCGGTCGCAACAGTATTTTTCACACTGAACTAGTTATTCATAAATAAACAAACATGTTAAAGCTTAATCGAATTTATATGGACATACATTCTTTAACTCTGATGAAGCATTTTGCTTCAGGATTGTTAAAGCGTGTGTGGCCATTTTGTTACACTCAGGCGTTTAAGGGTTAAAACATTCATTTTTCATTTTTCGAGCAAGACAGGCTTCGCCATCAGCACCCCTGTCAGCTCTCGGAAATAAGTCTGACGCGATTAGGCTTTAGGCTAGCCTGTTTCGCTGCCGCGTACGGAAAATCGAGTAAAGCTTGCACACTTTGAAGGTCAAGCTTTAGGCGGGACTCTGCATAGAAAACAAAAGAGGCGGTCGCAGCAGTGTTTTTCACACTGAACTAGTTATTCATAAATGTTAAAGCTTAATTGAATTCAGGCATAAATTAATGCGTTCAAATTAAAAATAACGCCCTTTGTTTGGATGTAAAAACGTAGCTAATAAGTGACGTCTTTATCTTACAAGGAATTCACTATGTAGATAAAATAAAATCTTTTGAAAAAAAAACCTACATAGAAAAATTTATTTGGTGTGTGATACGATAGGCAGGTAATAATACCATTAGTAAAATAGACAATAAACAAATAAATTTCAAGAATAATGTCATAATCCTTGAATTGCATGCCTGTAACACATTATGAATGATGAACAGTTGGAAATTCGAAATAAGTTTCCAGAATGCCATCGAAAGTTACCAGGGCTGTATATATGTAGTAAATCAAAATGTTTCAATCTCTACGATAATTGGTATGTTTATTTTTTTTGACATGAAATATTACAACTTCAACGACTGCCAATATAAACGGCTAAAATGTTTGTGATGTAACACATTGATGAGAATTTCTGTGTATGGGTGAAAACTAAACCCAATATGGAGATTTTTGTTCAAGGTTCGTTAGCATAACTTATGGCTACGGTTAAATTATTTAGCAAGTAGTGGAATATAAAACTAACCCCCGTGTTTTGTGCATATTATGCGTTGAAAACTGTAAATGATAACCTTATCCCCAAGGATTTTTATCACAAATACATTTCGCGAAAGAATTGTCATATAGTTTTAAAAGAAAAGTAACGTAGTTAAATTATTACCCCAAATTGCATCACAATTAGACTTTCAGTCGTTCTTACCAAGAGAATGTTGTTGATTGCAAGTATATCCGTCAGATTTTGAGCCCTATGGACTTCCGATTTTGCAACCTTGCCAATTTTCTCCAGTGGCGCAAGGAAATAAATCTAGGTATCCAGTTTATAACAGAATACAACAGAATATCCCAAATCCGTTAATTGTGGCTTTTTGAATGCAGATGATGAATGTGCTTTTATAATAAATAGTCAGCAGCCTTTTGGTACGATTTTGGACCATGTGAAGACAATTAATGAGATTATTTATGTTCAAACCATTGTTATTTCATTAGTTTAGTTTCTGTGCTACCGGCGACACTATCTGCGGCTATGATTATATGGTTTAGTTGGAGCACACTCTATTCCTTACTAATGCAACTTTGCTCTCGTGGTTTTTGACCAACCAATCTCTTTTCTAATGCCCATTTGTCTCTCTTTGATTTTGCAAAATGGAAGAGAGACACATGGCTCTGAGAACAAGGCAGAACAAGCTCTATAAGAGCCAAAGATTAATGCAATAATTCAACTGTCAAGGAGCGTGAACAGAGATCCAGAGGTAAAGAACCTGTTTATTTAGGGAAAACATCAGCGTCTCTCACAACCGTGTTCCTTTGGCATGTTATTGTCTCTTTTTCGCTTGCAATATAGTGCTATGAGGCGCTAAAAACAATCACTTTTCATTTACACTACAATGAGCCCTAGAAATGACAATGACCACCGTTAGAATGGCTTTAATCCAGTAGTTGAGAGCAGCATAATTTATTTCGATTTTAACTGCATATATATATTTGACAGGATTACCTACTATTGATGCGACAATACCTTTTCGTTTTGGATGAGATTTCTATAAATATAATGACAGCAGCACAATAAGCCTGCTGAGAAAATTATTTCCTGGTGATCGTTTTCCAACATTGTCTTTACCTGCAAGACTCACAGGTGATATAATGGTATAACTAGACTGTTCATACCAGCCACCTGCTGACGGAAATGATCGTTTTTATGGATTTTTATTTTGAAATTTATATCAATAAATAAAACATGCCAAGCGTTTCGTAACACATCTTTTATTTATGTGTTCGTAAATAGTTACACTTCAAAACCACATTTTGCTTTTTTGTTCAAATGTGAGTCGAAACCTGAAATAACATCACATTGTTATGCACACAGAAAAGCGATGTAAGAAAAGGAAATACGTTTTGTTAAATAACGCTGGATAATTCCATTCACATTCCATTTAAGATTGAAATAAGTACAAACAGAATTACATACTTGTAAAGACAGTTTCGTAACGTTATCATCCTTTTTGCTTGCCTCAGATTGACTTTCAAACTCAATAAGAACACTTGAATTGCTTCCACCATCTTGTAACAACTCATCCCTATGGAAAAGAAATTCCACAACACCACTATACGAAGCATTTCTTTATTTCAGCAATTTCTTAACATGTTTTACTTCTTTATCTCTATTCTTTAAATGGTAACATCTTCGGAGAGTGTAGCTTATTAGATTATTAGTATAAAAGATTTCTTGTTTTTGTTTTTGATTATTATTTTGATTTTTATTATTACCATAATAAGAAATATATTATACTAATAATCTTTATCTATAGTAACTCACAACCTTAGTTAGTAAAAACAGTTATAAAGATTACCTTTATAACTCACAAAGGCAAATGAAAAATTCAGGTAAGATTAATGAAGATGTGATTAAGACGACTCAGGAGAGGTTGCATATATAGAAGTGCGCACACTGAGGAAAGCAGTTTTTCAGAACTAGTAAAGGGTCGATGTAAGAAGTTTTACCTTTCTTCTCTTGTTGAATGACTTTCCTCTGTCCAGTAAGAAAAAAACCTGAAGTAGAAATCAAATACAAACATTTTAAACGTAAGAGGCGAAATATTGCTGAAACCCAAATAGGTGACGAACAGAACAAAATGACCTTTAGGATTTATTAATCATTTTAAGGAGAATTCATGTAATTATGTCTAAAGTTTCCACCTATTTTATATGACGTTCTACTATACTGCTTCCAGGATTTGTGCCAAATTGTTAGGGTCTTGTAGCTGTCGTAACATACATTTCTGATTACCAGAGATCAGAAGATATTCATTCCACATGTAAATACAAACATTAGATTCTTATTACTTATTTGAGTCTCATAGAATGTCGTATAGACTGCAAAATTATGAAAATGAACTTCAAAAATATAGCACACAGACTGTCCTTAAAAAAAAGAAATTAAGCAAAATAAAAGTTTTTTCAATCATTCAACTAATCTTAACATCTGTCATCAGTTTCTATTCTCATTAAAAAGTAGTGTCTTTGTACAAAGTTACGATTTGCGATACATAGTATAAAACCTGCCAAAACTGAGTAGAATACCTAATTACCCTGGACATTGTTACTTCTTTTTTGTCGGTATTTTCTCTGATTTATTATAATTTTTACATTCGGAGATATTATAAAATTTTTCAGTTTAGTACATTCATTATGAATTATCAAGTTTTATCATGTCATAGACCTAACGATTTCCGTTGGGCGAAGATTTGCGTCCCGCTCTAGTACTGATTTTCTGACAAAATCAACGTGACATCTGCAACGTGATACCTCGGAGCTAAGGAGAATTACCTGGAACTTTTTTGGATTTTCAACCATACTGTTATACTCAAATCACTTAATTACCGCAACTAAGTCAGTATTTAATCTACAAATTACGGCTTCGATGGTATTACCACAAGCAGAAAGTGTGTTATCGTCAGCAAAGTTACAGACGGAAGACTCCTTTACTGCGAACAGTTAGTCCAGGGTGGCCACCCAATAATCACTTTCAAAATCCCTGACTTCTCCCTGACTTTTCCCTGACTCACACAAGAAATCCCTGACTAAATATGAGAATACTTGTAGACACGATTTATTAAATACCTATGAATTTCAAAGAACGTTTTTATTGCTATCAAACTGAAATATAAGTTTTAGACTTTTGGAACTATTTGATTTCAATTTTCGAAACAAGACTTAATGCTATGGTAAAAATGCAGGGCTTGAAAAATCATTTGAAAATCTTGCACAAAATGTTGTCTTAGATTCTAGCAAGATCTCTCTAAAATAAGACCGCCCAAAAAAGATCTGATAGGATCTTTCAAAATTTAGGGTAAGCATGTGTTTTGAAAAAAAGCAATAGTCAAGATTGCTTCGTACAAAACTTTTTTAAAAAAAACTTTGACTACTTTCCTCGTGTTGAGGAAATTCTTTATAAGTTGTCCTTTAATAAGCACCAGGGTCTGGGGCTTGGGAATTAAATGGTGTTAACTGAGGAAATACGGTAGGCTAGATATTACGGACTTTCAATTCTAGGGAGTAATGTTCACACAATGGAAAAGTTTAGTTATGTAGTACTATACTTATTGTTTGCAGCTTTGGGCCACTACGAAAAAAGGTTTAATTCCGAAAGTAATATGGTGTAGTAAATTAATGGGGACAGCTAAAAGAACTCTTTAATCTCTTGAAAGAAGGCCTGAGCGATATCATGTTATGTACTTGCAACTCATTCTGGAAAACCAAATTCCTCACTTAAGTCACCATAAGGAAAATAAGCTGAACGTATGTACCAACTGATACTACAATAACGGACTCAGTAGGAATTGCGTGGCCCAATCTACTGATCCTGGCCAGAAACTAATTAGTTATGGTTTTCATAGTCGTGGCCCACGACTATTCAACTGCTTACCAAAATCTATTAGAACCCGAACTCAATGTTCTAAGGACTCTTTTAAAAACTTCTGAAGGATGTACCAGATGAACACAGATACCACGCTCTACACCATATGAACAGAAGGAAAAACTTAAACAGCACCATGGCAATGGTAAGCAAGGGACTCAACGAGTTGAATGGTGGTAATTACACCAAAGCCGCATAAAGTAAATAAAGTGAGTAAATCAAAGTCATAAGGGTCCAAGCACCGAACCTTGTGGCACTCCTATAAGCAATTCTAACCATGTACTTTCTGACGAGCTCATGCGAACACGATGTTTCCTATTACTTAAGTAACTGTGGAGAAGTTTTAATGTCTTCCTACCGAGACCATTGGCAGCCATTTTTGCGATCAGGAGATCACACGCTTGGTAGTCAAAGGCTTTAGATAAGTCCATTGAAACCGCCCCAAACTTTCCTGATTTTGATGAAGTGTTTTGCTATTCCCTCAGCATGTTCAGTAAAACATACTGAGGATTATAACCGTGACGAAACCTACACAGATATTTAGACAAGCGATTATCAAGAAATGGTGTAATTTGTTTAGCAATTAGCCTTTCAACAACCTTAGATACTGTAGGCAATAAGCTAATCGACCTATAATTTGCTTTATTCATAGCACTGCCTTTTTTATGAATAGGAATAATATCTGCAATTTTGAGCTCGCCCAGAAACACAGAATTATCCACAACAGAACTATTATAACAACTAGTTAGAAATTGTGCACTTATAGCAGAGGCGGTTTTTAACATCTTAGTAGGAATTGAACCACTGACAGTTTTATTTGAATCCAGTGGCATTATTTCCTTTAAGATAGTATCCTTGGTGACAGTAGACAGTTCAAAAGAAGTCCCATCCATTGGTATCCTAGATGTTATTGCTAAATACTAGGAAGAGATGAGTTCTTTTGTTGCTAAAATACTAGAATGAGATGAGTATGATAGAGGATACTGGGTCAAGGACATCCGCAATAGAATGAGGCACTGGAAGAATGCTCAAACTTTCAGTGATTTTGTTGTTGTATTCATTGAATACATTGCTAATTTTTTCCTTATCACTAATGATTTCGCCATTTTCAACGCCATTTTCAACAAGAAGAACTCTTTCATCAGCCACTTTTGAATTTTCAGAAAACAAAGGTTTCACAGTTTTCCAGAAACGTATTTACTATAATTCATATTGACAACTAAGTTCCTTTGTTTCTTGTACTCAGCCAAATCCGAAAGATTATTTGGTTCGAGTTCTCCTCACGATGGCCTTTCTGAGGGCTTAACTGACGTGCTTTACTTAGTTCTCATGGGTGTGTGTCTATCTAAGTTTCAGAAAAAGTATTTTCAAAATCTCTATATTCCGTGATGACATTCCTGTTAATATTTATATTAAGTTCTGCTAGGAATTTGTTTTCATCAAAATCTCCATACTTCCGATACTTTACATCACGAGAAGATAGCTCAGTATATTGGTGATCACTAAATCCTGTTTCCAGAGTTCCAGTATGCATGAGAGAATGTTTCTGGTTGGAAATAACCAAATCTATACAAGATCCGAGAGGAGATTTCCAACAGGTTTTCTCTTTCATGTGATTATACAGGCAGTGAATCAAAAGAAACTCACAAGAGTACTGCACTGCTTGGATCGTGATTAAAATCACCATTTACTATGACGTTATCGTAAGAACCTGCATAAAAATCAAGAGCATCACCTAGTTGCTGAAAGAAGAACTGAGGATTCTGTTTAGGAGGTCGTTTAGGAGGTCGCGGCACGACGACTTATCTTTTATGGACTGGCTGATTTGTTCACATACAAAATATTTAAGTTCCCCGCTCAAACGGCGAAACTCTACCTCTACTAACTTTTTATCAAGGAATGTTTCAAAGGATTCGTCGTTACTCCCCTTTTATCCTGGCCTGCGGGTTGATTACTTGTTCGCAAAAATTCATTGAAGTGTCGTTCTTAAGTTATAAGGAAAACATCATATCCATACCGTATCCATACCTTTGGAAGGTTTTATGGTCCTACACAGTACAATGCTCTCATGCAATTGTATGTAAATTACTGCTATCTCAAAAGTATAAGAAATATAGACAGATGTTATATCAAAACTATATTTGACTTTAAAATAGAAATCATACACCACATGTGTTTTTAAAGACCCCATTGTCTCGCTCAATCACACTTCCCCCAAAACTAACATCTGTGTCTGATTCAGGGTAGTTTATAATCATTCGTGGAGTTTCTGTTACTTCAACTTCGTTACGTTCGTTTAGTATGTTATACTGTCTTTTTAAAGTTAAACTCTATTCTATATTTTGCTCTATAATGGAAATCATACACAACGTGCATTTATAAAGACTCAATTGTCTCACTCAATTACCAGAAGATGTTCGACTACCTGTTCGTACACTGTCAGCGCTATAAATAACATTTTGTAGGTCGACGGTCAACGTGATCAGGGAAAATGAATATACAGCGGTCAAATGAAAATCATGGCGGCCATATCGTTAGGTAGTCTGGCTAAAAAAATGTCACATACCATGGTTAGGTGACGAGGAAAATTTTCCACTCTAGACCCTCGGAAACAGCCTCTAAATCAATTTCTGATAAAAAATTTACAGTGGCGGATCTAGAAGCTTGAAAATAGTAGGCAAGTGCCTACGAAGAAGTGTAAAACCATCGTTATTTATTTACAAACTGGTCAGTAAAGATGATCAGCATTTAAGAAATTCCGGCGGTCAAATGTTATATTCTGGTGGTCAGTGAACGTTGACCGGCCGTTATTTCGAGCGCTACACTGTCGGATAGTTTCGAAAATCTGCAATTAAATTGGAACCATGTTCTAATAAGCAGGATTTTAGTTAGACCTAGAATATGCGTCTGGAGGGATAATTTAAGCAGGTATTTATTTTCGCGAGTCTAAAATAAGTTCAATTCGCAGGTATTTATTTTCGCGAACTGGCAGTTTTAGGATTTTTCGCAGGTATTAATTTTCACGAATGACACAAATCTTGGGATAGTTATATACATTTTTCTAAGCAAAAATTGTCAATTCTAAGAAATAACAGTAAAAGAGAAGTCATTTACTCAAGATGCACAGTCCAATGTAGCAACTGACGTTAGAATGAGTTTTGAGATCGCAAATTAAGGGAAGATATTTTTGCGGGAAGAATTATTGCGGAAGTAATTTTTGCGGAACTTATTCTTGCGTTTTTGCCCCTAATCCGCAAAAAGAACTTCCACAAAATTCAATAAAATAAATTATCTGATTTTTCTCATTTTCTTGTTACTATTTAGCTTTATTTGGCAAGTTTTTTTTACCCTTATTGACCATCCGCAAAATTAATTTCCCCAGTTTTGGGGGCCATCATCCACAAAAATTTCTTCCCAAAAAATTTCTTCCCTTAACCTTATTAAGCCTGGGCTTTTTTTACACTGTTAAAGCCTGGGGGGGATTATGGCACCCCACTTAATAACTTTAGAACCAATTACTTTCAGAGCATAAAACTTGGCACAATTGTTCACCATCACATAAGCAGTCACCTGACGTAAAAAATTATGATGACGTCAACGTGTCGCCGATGATGTCATCAAAACGTCGGAAATTGAGTAAAATCTCTGTTTAAATTTCGATCCCAGAAAATAGTAAAAAAGGTTATTATACACTTCAAAACGCTTTAAAACCCAAATAATGAGATAGAGTTATTAATTTTATAAGTTTTTAATCTCATTAACATACGTTAAACCGGATTTCCGGAAAATTTTCCGTCAAAATTTAGAAATAAAAAATTCTGCACTGAAAAGAAAGGTAAGGTCAACAGATGTTAATGTGCAAAGTTTCAAGCCTACATCTTAAATATTGAACGAGATGCAGCAATTACAAATTTAAGAAATTTCAGAGGGAGTAGTGCTGTAAAAAGTGAGGTGGTTTCAAACAATAGCAAGTAATTTCTGAACTACTAATGATAAAAGACTACTACTGTTTGACATGACGTAATATAGGCATATGCTGAATGTGGCAAAGTAACACATCGAAACCTTCATTCTAACAGAAGTTACAGGGGGTCAAACATGCCGCGAGCCATTATGCCTCCCCCGGGCTTAACCCTATTAAGCCTGGGGGGGGGGGGGCGATTGTGCCCGCGGCAGTTTAAAAACGCCATAACTTTCGAAGTAATGGGTATTTTTCTTAGAAATTTC